>OZ010715.1:2082010-2187963 GCA_963932345.1 Ophion ventricosus | reverse complement strand
AGCCTGCACGGGCTTAAGGCCTTAGGCCACTCTAGAGGCCAAAAAAAGGCATATTTTGTGATTTTTTTTTCAGCGAGACCATGAAATAAATCGGAATTACAAAATAGGGGTTTTATTATACACGTAATTGACTATACAAAATGATTTGTTCCACAGTGATACATGTCAAAATGGCGACTGTGCGGCATTTTTCCGATGACGCCTTTATTTCAGGAAGGTCAACGGCCGGACCAACATCTCTAATTTTTGAGTTATGATGAGACACTAAAGTTTCGGTTATATATAAGAATAGCTATAGAAGTACGTAGGATTTTTTTGATATATTGTTTTGTGTCAAAATGGCGCATTTCTAAAACAAAAAGTATAAAATGCCCTGAGAAAATGGTCAGAAAATTGTTTATAAAAAAAGAAACTATGCAATATAATTTAAAAAATCCTACGTAGTGCCTCAGAAAATCTAATTCTAAATATACAGTTAAAATTTCAAGTGAATCGGTTGAAATTTGTTTGAGTTATGAGTCCGGCCGACTTGAAAAACGTACTTTTGAGATAAACGCGTTTAAAGTTAGTAGAAAGTCACGACATGAACCGAGAGGGGTTGCGCTAGAATTCGAAAATCGAGTACTCCGAGATTTTTCACACCCATAATCTTTTGGAATATAATTTTATAGATACTAAGGTACATTTTTAACCAAAAAAAAAACGATTTTTGGAAAATCCTAGAGTGTCGTCATAATTCGGGCAAAAGTATAAGTAAAAATAAATATTTTTTAAATAATTATAGTTCGGGCGATAGCGACACTCGTACAGATTAAGAATCTTTTTGAATTTTTTGTTTCAGATTACCCGAAGAGCGCAAATCATCAACGCCAGCGACATATTTTTCTCTTTTCATGCCTTTACACAATTATAAATTTTTAAATAAATATACATTTATATGCAACAGCAAAAAATTCTTTTCTATTCTATAAGAGTGTACCTTTGGGCAAAAAAGTTTATACCGATGAAACAGTTATCAAAAAAAAACGATTAAAAAATAGCTTATTTTTGGATCCATCACCGTAGAATAGCCCCTTAATTCGAAACTATAGTGCGAAACGTCTCAATATATTTTCACCTGCCTCGAGGACCTCTGCATACACAATAAGAGTATTAAACATTCGTCTTTTTTTTGTATCGTTGCATCACCGTTGGGCGCGTCATTCTGTATCTTCGAGAGAAAAAAAAAAAAGAAAAAAAAAACTACGCTATGAAATACGTCTCCTCACGACTTACAGTCTGTAAAAATTATTTTTGGACTCAAATCGACGGTATTCCAAACGTGTTTATTAATTCGAGTAGATTAATGCTCGGGGAGAGGCATAGTGAGATGTGTCTTTGGATGTGGTGAATGGCTTTGCTCGTTCACCATAACCAGTTTTCCCACTCGAAAACGTCTGTTCCCCCGAGAGACCTTTATGGGAGATAACCATAGCGTCTCTGCTTCCTCTCGGTCAACCACGCCTCCACGTAATTTTGAATCGTTTGAACCGTACGGGCACTCGAAAAATCGACTTTTCATAGCAACTAAAAAAACAACCATTCGATATATACATCGTGCGGCACGAATCGCCTCAAAGAGACGAGGAAAGAGTTTCCATTTCCCTCCAGATACTTGAATCAATACAGATATATATCTACTCATCTCTGTATCTGACATTCGTGACCATCTTCGCTTATCACGAGTTTCCTCATATAACGTTAAAGTTTGCATCGTTGCAATGCAACGAAAGTTATTTTCAATTTTTTTTTTATTATTCTTTATCAACGGGATATTCAACATTATTTATATACAATATTAAAAAAACATTATTAAATAATAGTTTCTTTTTTCAGCCTTTACAGTAGAATAGCCCCTTAATGGAATCTACAATTTTTTTTTCATAGATTAACATCGTGGATCTCTCATAAGAATACAGAAAATCGTTTGAGTGATTTTTATACCTTAAATCGGCGAAAAAAAACGAGAGCAATATACGAAAAGTGAACTTTCGTTGCGTTCTATTTTTACGTAAAACTCTAAATTGAGTATTTTTTAAAAATTATTTTTAATTTATGAAATATTCTGTACATTTAATAGGCATATCGTACATGGTATAAGTTGTATATATATATTTTAGTCCTCCTCACTATTAGGATCTTCGAGGATGTATTATTTAATAGTGGCAGGGAATATCCATTTCAAGAAAATCTACTATATCCCATGAAAAAATATTATTATGCATACAGTCCGATTCGGATTAGGATCCTGTTTTCTCAATCGGGATCCAGTTGGATATCGGATCGGATCCGGGAGCGAAATGTAACGCTAGCAAATCGGAGCCCAGCTAGGATCCTAATCGGGAACTATGAAGGACGCTGGTCAGAATCCAAATAGAAACATTGCACAGGATCCAGGCTAGAATCCCGAACTTCTGGAACAAGATCTAGTTTGATATCGAATTGCATCCCAGAGATGAATGTAAAAATCACCAGGAGATACCGATTCGTATCAGCTGGAAACGCTGGACGTTTTCTGAAATCATTTATTCGAGGATCTGAAAAACGATTATGTAAAAATTGGTGCTGCAATATAACTGTCAAAACTTATATATTTTAATAACAGAATTTCGAACAAAATTCTTTACATTTAATTTTAAAAAATCGAAAAAACAATATATAGACCTTGAAAGACTTATATTTCCTGGAGAAAAGTGATATAGCCCGAGCAGAAATCTAATCAGGCTGCCTGAGGATCCATCAGGGCCGGATCAGGGATCAATAAGGCGCCCTGATCAGGCACGCATGATTTGCGCCGGACAGGGGCCTGCGCAGGGATCAATAAGGCGCCCTGATCAGGCACGCCTGATTTGCGCTAGACAGGGCCCTGAGCAGGGATCAATAAGGCGCCCTGATCAGGCACGCCTGATTTGCGCCGGATAGAAGCCTTATCAGGTATCAATAAGGCGCCCTGATCAGGCACGCATGATTTACGCCGGACAGATTGGGCCGGAAAGATTGGGACGGTCATCGCCAAAACCGCAAACAAAAACTAAACGATCAAGTCAAGTAAAATAAAAACGTAAACTTTGAAAAAATGTTTTCATATGTTTCATATTTTTAATAACGTTAGTAAACTTGATAACGTGTAACTGCGATAATAATTTAATAAATGTTGATCTATTTTTAAACAAAAAATTAATCCAATGATTGAGCCAGATGACACGCATGTCTCAGGCTGGATGAGGGCACCTGATCCGGGCCCGATAAGTTGCTTGATCTGAGCCAGATATAGTGCCTAATCCGTGCCTGGTAAGGTGCCTGATCCGGGCCTGATAAAGCGCCTGCTCAGGGCCTGATAAGGTGCCTGATCCGGACCTGAATTTGCAAAAGCGTTACATCCCTGATCAGGGCCGGACTAAATTTGCCTGATCCGGCCCGGACTTGCTATTGTGGCAGCCTGATCCGGTCCGGATTTCACCCTGAACAAATTTCTGCTCGGGAGGTTATTTATTCTAAGTAATTATATTTAAATTAAAATGGAGATCGTTGGAATTAAGAAAATATGTATTTAATTTGAAAAGAAAAATGTATTTAACACGTATTTGAAATACGTATTTCGAATTCTTGCCACCAGGTCTCCGCCTTGTGCTACGTAGTGGGCGCCATCGGGATTCCGATGAGGATATCCCTTCTAGGGAATCCGTATCATATCCCGATCGGGATCCGATAGCAACTTGGGTATCCCTAAGATATGTCTGCGTGAGATTATATCGCATTGAACAATCATCGTATGCTTGTAAGATTGTTGGTTGTGGTTGACATGTGTGCATAATTCACGCAACTGCTATAATATCAATAAGAAGTACTATATTTCGAGCAGTAACCATGACTATAAAATATTGTTGTCCCCTCAGGAAAATATAACATTTGGTTCAAGATATAAAACATTTATCTTAGTGCATCAACGACAAAAACACACAATTATTTTACCAAATTTTCAGTATTTATACGAAAATGTGTGTACGCGTAAGTTTTCATACTGAATCGGAATTTCAAAGCAAAGATTATATATGTATATATGTATGTGTGTGTGTGCAGTATGAAAGACCAAATGATAATGATTGGAAGCGCGAGAACAGAGGAGATTATCCACTTACCGTAGAACGACACAATTCCGAGATTGCAGACCAAAGACCTTTCGTATATTGGAGGGTAGGGGTAATCAAGAACGCGATCTCTCTTGGCTCCAGCAAGTATGGAACGAGAAGAAACGACAGGAGCTTGCTGGGTGTAGACTATGCAATATATATATATAAATGATGTGAATGAGAAAATGTAACGACCAGGAATCCTGGTTCTCTATCTTCCTATCGTGGAGAAGCGATGAAGCGCCACCAGCACACCAGCAAACGTTCTCGGCACGTCTCCTACCCTACCTACCCGTCGAAAAAACGCGTTGAAAGTTGCAAAAAAACTTTCTCGCCTAACTCGACCGTTTCTTTCGCAACATCTCAAACTAGATTCGGGAACGAAGCATTCGCTAATTTCTCTCTTTCTATCTCATGTCTGTAGGTTCTTCCGTAAGAACTGTTGTGAAAATTCTCAACCGGGCTGAAAAGTCCGTTGAAACCAACTCCAAGTGATGAATATTTGGTCGTTCTACGTGTTGAGATTACGAGGGGAATGGCTCGCGTCAAGGAAAAGGGCTCAGCTGTGCAATGTGCCATGGAAAAGAAGAAAAAAAAAAAGAAGCCATTCCCTCCACTGGTCCTGAAGACCAAACCGTCGGCTGGCTGAAGAAACAAACCCGTACGGTAAATCGTGAGGGATTTGGCCTTTGCCGTATGCCAACCAATGTAACGCTACTAACTTGCTCTCTTCGAGTGTATATACGACTGTAAAATAGTGCTGCAGCGTGCTATGTTGTTGGATGGGGGAATGGGTCTTGTTCGCCAGTGGGAGTCGTGGTGTAGGGAACAAGAGAGAGAGAGAGAGAGAGAGAGAGGGAGAGAGAGAGAGAGAGAGAGAGAGATTCCCGTAAAAAAATAAAATACCCTGGGCCCAAAAATTAAAGGATCGAGAAAAAGTTCGAAATTTGTTATTAATTTTGAACAAGCTACATATATATATTTATATATGTAGCTTGCACCACCGACGCTGGTGGTTGGGCGGTCGGGGTGCGGCTTGGGCGATCATTGATGTCAAGCAGCCTCGAACGAGGTCAATACTTGGTGCGGTGACCGCTTAGCCGTGCTCTGGCTGGCGCATCGACGAGTGAGCGGGAGGCCGTTTTTCTGAGGCCTTGGTATACATACCTTGAGCAAAAAGGTCTGGTATGCCAAGGAATCAGAAAAATACAGGGCCGTCTATACCGGTACGGGTTTTCCACAGTTTCCACTGTGGACGCAACGGAAGTTAGGTTAGATTAGCGAAGTGCGGGTAGGGAGTGATAGGAAAAAGGATTCAATTGGGAAGGCTAATACGTAAAAACTTATAAAAGAGTATACGTTGGAACACTGCAAAAAATAAAAAAAAATAAAAAAATAAAAAAATATGTAGCTTGCACCATATATATTAGGTGTATGACTTAATTTTTACAGATTTTCTCTTCGAGCCTAAAATTATATTTAAGATAGAAATATTTTCGCGGTATTCTGTGGTTTTGAAAGGATCGGACGCAAGGTTTCAGAACACCGAACGACAACTCTACGTGAGTTACATAATCTCTCAGAATAGCAGAGTTTACGATGGCAACTGATAAACAGCGCATTCGGCACTGCACTTTATACGAATTCCAACAAGGAAAAAATGCTTCTAAAGCACGGGAATCAATTTGCAGTGTTCTTGGTGCCGACGTTGTGTCTTATGACACGTGTAATTATTGGTACAAACGTTTTAGAAGTGGCGATTTCGATCTTAGTGACCAGCCGCGCCCTGGACAGGATATGAAGGGTGTGCTTTATTACGAACTCCTGGAAACTGGTCAGACGGTGACTGCGGAACGCTACAGCCGACAATTGAACAAACTGAGCGAAGAACTTGATCAGAAAAGGCTATTTACTGGGCAAGGAAGCAGGCAAGTCATACTGCTGCATGACAACGCTCGACCTCACGTTGCTCGCGCGACTCAGAAGACCCTCTTGAACTTGGGACGGGAAGTTCTCCCGCACGCAGCATATTCACCAGACTTGGCCTCATTCGACTACCATTTGTTCCAGTCAATGCAGCACGCCTTAGTGGATAAACCATTCAAAACACTGGACGATGTGCGTAAATTCGTCGATGACTTTATCGCCTCGAAGCCTGCAAGTTTCTCTCGCGACGGCATTCGTATGTTACTTGAGAGATGGCGCAAGGTCATAGAAAACGATGGACAATATTTCCAAGATTAAGGTCGTTGCTCTCTATTTTTTTATATCAAATAAATTTGCTGAAAAATCTGTAAAAATTAAGTCATACACCTAATGTAGCTTGCAATATATATATGCAGTAAGATCACCAAAGAAAAAAAAACGCGAAAATAAGGTTGAAAAAACCAATATTTTTCAACGTGACAAAAGAATTTCTTGCTCACTTTCTAACTCAAAATCTCAATTATCCTGGCGCAGACAGTTAGTACACAGAATCCAAGAGGAGTTCATCCGACACGAGGAACGAGAGCTCTTCGTTCCAGCGTACAAACGCCAGCAGAGTGTAACCACTCGCTCGCAGTATCCATACGGAAAAGCCCCGTTTCGAGACTAAGTCACGTTCGAATGATAAATACCGTTGAGATACAACACCGCGGCGTGCAAGGATACCGCACGTACTGAGCACCGAGATATTCTATATCTACAAGTATGTAGGTGTATATATATATATATATATATATATATATATATGGGAAGCTTGCCTCGTTGCGCTAAGCTTCCACGCGAAAATGAACCCCATCAAGAATCGTACTCATTCTGAAACCGCGGGTAATTACGAGACTACGAGAAGTTTTTACGATTGCAAATATATTACTATGTGTAATCGTCGCAAGGTTTATCAAGAGATCCATTTTGAAGCCAAGTAATTAGATGAGGTCGAGCTTTTCGCCGATGAAAAGATAAAAAAAAGCCAAGATCGTTCTCTAGCGAAAAAAAAATGATTAGTCCGGGTAATGCTTCTTATGAAAAAACGTAATTTAGCCGCACCTAAGGGGTCAGGGGACGGCCATTAATTACGTGAGGTGTTTTTTTCTTTAATTTGGACCACTTCTTAATTTGGACCTGGTGAGTATCAACAAAACGCTTCTTAAACAATTTAAAGTAAAAAACAAATTAGCATTCCCAAGAAAAACTTTATTAGATTAGTCGCAATTATGGCAAATATAATGGCGACTGGCGTTAGTACACTCCAAGTGAGACCAGAGTTGACAACCTCCTTGACATTTCACCCACTTTTCTCCTGGTCCACTTCGTTTATACGATTCTCAGTGATCAAGAAACGTAACCTACAAATACACAGTTACTTGTTTGCTAAGCTCTAAAGTTCAATAATTATTCAGAAAATCACCTAATACGCGAACTGTTATATCAACGAAGCAATATCAAAAAGAAATTGATCACAAATACTTACTTTTGAACGAAAAAAACTCAATGAGCCCTTCTGCGAGTGTCAATTTTGCGGAAATTGGCACGTAGCACTGTCAATCGTACCCCTCTTCGCACCACTTATACTTTCGTGAATATTCGCAGTGTTTCAACCGTACCCAGTCTACCCTATGCTAGGACAAAACGACATTAACCGGTAAGTCAGTGTATCAGTTGCATTTGGCGTTTGGTATCTTTCTGTGCAGCGCTGCGATGGCTTATCGCGTCCTCCACCGCGTCGATTTAATCGTTCAATAATCGGATCAAAGTCAAGAAAATCGCGAGCCTATTGATTTAGTCGAGAAAGCCTCAAACAAGTAAACGCCTCGAGCCGATGAAGCGGTGCTCGAGTCACGATGCAGCGTGCATTATCGTCGATGGACTCGTTGCGTGTATGTTGGGCGAGAAGCACATCTGGTGTCGATGTGGGGGTGGGTACGACGGAATAGCGAGGTTGGCTCTCCCGTTTAGCTCCGCATCGTTCCTGCACAATAGTGATTAAGGGAACAAAAGCCGTGCGTAGCGTGAATATCCGCGGCAGCCACTGCTGCTCTTATACTCATCCATTGTGTATTGCTCTCTCCCCCCCCCCCCCCTCTCTCTCTCTCTCAGTCTCTCCAAACCCTTTCGACGATCCTTCGCCGTTGCTTAAACAGGACAACCAGGCGTTGGTGAAATACCCCGCGGGTTCTGTGTCGCGCTTGACAATGGGAAGTCTCGCGCGCGCGCGCGCGCGGAATCGCTAACATGGCAAATACCTAACCATTGAGAGCTTCCGTTTCTACGTTGAAACAAGACCGATTGAAATTCAAGAGAACCGTAATCCACAGTGACTGCCTCGAAAGAACTATCGACAGTGCCGTGGCTTGTGGCGAACACCAGCCAAGTGCTGGATATGCGGCTGCTCGCGATTTTTTGTCTTTTGTTTCACGTCACCAAACTTCCGGTTCATTGCCGCGTGGAATGGGCTATGGAGTGGATGCTGACAGGGCCCTGTGTTCGCGTTACAGTCGACGACGATGATCGCTAGGCCGCCCCGAGTCCGAAGTTTTCAGCCTATTTTGCAGGACTTCGACTTTACTAGGTGCGCGACTAAGTTTTCAGGCTTTTATTTATCAATGAAAAATGGAAAATCTCAAAAGAAATACTAAAAAATGGTTTATTCCAAGTATCGTTCCTCGCTAGTTACACGTTTTTGTCAATTCTCTGGCAATACGTGAATACCGCGACGATAAAACGACGCCTCTTTGAACCGAAATCATTGATCCAATCAATTTTGTACTTCATCGAAATTGGCCAAGTGTAGCCCAGCCAGGCCATACGCCATCGACTGGAATAAGTGAAAATCGGAAGGGGCCAGGTCTGGCGAATGTGGCGGGTGCCGGTAGCCGATCCCAGATTCTATCATCAAATCAGCGTTTTGATGGTGTCCTGGATGATGGAAGTGCGATGACACCGAGCGTTGTCGTGCTCCAATATCACTTGTTCGTGTCTCGTCTCTTATTCTGGCCGTTTTTTGAGCAATGCATGGTTCAAATTGTCATATCTAATGACGCCGCAAATTGATGTTAAGTATCGGTATCATCTTCATCCAATAACGCTTGCAGATCGGCATCCTCAATTGTTTTTTATCTACCGGGGCGCTTCTTGTTCTCAGTGTCGGAATCGTCATTTCTGAAGCGTTAGAACAAATCTTCACAGGTAGTTTTTGATGGTGCATGTTTGCCCTAGGCCTCCTCAAGGAAACGACGTACTTCAGCTGCCTTTTTTTTCAAGTTAAAGCAGAAAAGCAAAGCTTCCCGTAAATGGTATTTATTTGGCACAAAACGCGACATCTTCATTGTTAGAAAAAATATTTTTGCGTTGCGATATGTGTTGGTAGTACGACGGGTTATTGTTGACAGATGTCCAATCTAAAAAATTTAGTTACGCACCCAATATTTGAGCCTCACTTGAGGCTACTGAGTGCTAGAAGTCCTACTATGAGCCTCAACATGTCACCCAAATCAACTTGGGCCCTGGCCTACCTGACCGACTTCAAGTAGTAGCTTCTCTGTTGATTGCGTTTGAATCTACCGAGAACCCAGGCAGTCTTAGCTCATAAGTATTCCAACCTTTCCCTGTCAAAATCAACTAATTGAGTGAGAATAACTACTGAAAGCTCCGCGAAAGTGTATTGATTCCGGTTCCTCCCACGAATGACTAAGCGCCAACAGACGTCAACCTTCCGTTGGCGGTGCAACGAATTTTCCCTGTTCTACGACCAAACACAACTATCAAGTCAGCCGACGTCATCGTACACACGTGAACGAATGCCTGAACTCAGGGCACCCACAACTCCGTGTGTAGATGGGAAGAGAAATAGCGCCACCGGGAAACGAGAAAGACCAAGAGTACTGGAATCAGACCGGTGAAAGGACCTTTCTCTTCATATATACGTTACGATAACCAGCTTCGAGCTGCACCACAACCGGTAACGACACTCGCGTAATTCATTCAGCGCCGTATCGGCCGACATGTGTTTACACAATACATGTACATTCATGTGTCAAAGAATAATAGTCAGGTGCAATGACGATAACGGATACGCGCGGTGTATTGACGGTATGTTCGATCTATATCCAATGTGTACCAACATTCAGTCGACGGTCTGGCATTTGGTTGCTTCATTCCCATGGATGTTTGCTGTTATCAGAATGTAAATGCTTTATTAAACATGCGAGAGTTCTTTCCACGTGACCACTGACTTCCGGTGGTATGAGGCACTTTACGTTGTGCTGTATATCATATGGATTTTGAATGCTAGACATAGGGTAGAGAGGTGCATTTTGCATACGCGTTTATTTGTACAGGAAATTACACGCGACGGATTGCTTTTTCCTTTGCGTTAAGTCCTCGCTGGACATCCCAATCGCAGTACCCTTTTAAAACAAGTCAACCAAAGGCGCTCAATTAAATTAAGTCTCTGCCGCAATTCACATCCGAACTGCGACACATACGGTCACGTGACCTAGACGCGCACAGACGAAATCTTCCATGAGCGACGTCAGCTCTTCACCGGACTTCTGCCAGACGGGTCATGCCCCGTGGAGTCGTAAAGAATTTTTTTATCCCCGTTGAAATCATCATCTGGTGGTATCACGTATCGCGCTTTCGAGCTCTCAATCCTCCCTTTGCTCCCTTTGGATTTTGCAACGATTCCTGAGACTTCTTCAGCTCGTTCATTACGTATCTCGTGTCTTCGGCCTCGAGCTTCGAATTTTTGCTGTCCCCGTACGTGCTCACGCAAATCAATTTTGGACAGCTCGACTTGTTCAACAGGCACGTCTATAGAAATTTAGGATTGTTCAACATAGTGGACTCGGGGAATCGTGTGTTTTCGTGTAAGGCAGAAGCACCATATATCGGATCGTTGCTTAATATCGGATAGTGGACTATCTCGAGTTTTCCTTAGTGACATCGTTTTTTGTATTTTTTTACACTAATAACTAGTAGTAAGATGTCGCCACTGCAAAACTTTTGGTTGCCTAGCATGAAAATTGGCACAACAGTGAACTGATGTTACTTTTCGCTTAAAAAAATATTTGTTTTGTTAAGGTATTACTGGATGGACCGTCGGGCAAAAAGTTAGTCCAAAAAGTCCAATTTAATAATAAATTGACACTTATAAATATTAATTTTCCACTCTTAATAATAATTGAAGTCAAATTCGACGATATTGGCGTGTGCTTGACTGAGGTTTTGTCAGTTACTGCACATCTGTTTCAACTTCGACAAAAAAATTTATCATTTTTCAAATTTAATTAATACGTTCAGATCATCTTATTATTAACAATAATTTTCCAAAAAACTCAACACATATTTGAGTTTTTCAATGATTGCTATTAAGGAGTTATGTGGGTTTGGAAATTTCAAAAAATCCATTTTTTTTATTTTATTATCTAATAGTACAATATGTCTAGAATATTCTCCCAAAGTTTTAAGTCAAATGGAGTAAAAATCTAGGAGAGAGAGAGCCTTTGGGAATTTTTCAGATTGAGTTTTCGATTTTTTACAATATCTAGTATGTCTAATTTATCAAATTTCAGTTTTCCAACGACCTTAGTTGGATACGTGAGTAGCAAAACCGTGATTACCGCACTTCCGGTCGACCGTCTCCATAAGACGACGTGCCTCACTAGCTCAAAATGCTCGACTTTGCAATTTTATTACGAAAAAACTGGATGGTCAATATAGCTCAAATTTTTCGAAAGGGTGTATAAGATATTCGTCAACATCGTATAAAAATTTCAGGCTCGAAAGTTGGATTCGACACCATGATCGTACCTCCTTAATATTTTGAATCAATTAATTTATATATATTTAAAAAAAATAGTCAAAATATGCTTTTTTTGCTTCGAAACCCACGTAACCCCTCAATTCATCGTTAAAAAAGGCGATACTGCTCATTACTTTAATTAATTTCTCGACAATTACTCAGTCGATTTATTTGAAACTGAGCATAATCAATCGCTTGATCAATCTTGATGACATAATATTTTCAAAATTTACGGCAATTTAGTTTTGCATTCGGCATTCGTTTTGCAACCATTAACGTCTGCAGAAGCTGTTTTTCCCATAAGCGACCGTGTTGAATTAATATGTTTATAACTACTTAATTATTTAGTGAAAAATTCTAAAATAATTCGTGTATTATTACCCTATCAAGAACTATCATTCCTCGAATTTTCAAGAATTTTGGCGATTTTTTAATATCCATGCAATAATACTTTTAAAAGTGTTGTTTTCATTGAGGTAAGCCCAAATGATTTATGTTTTTAACATTTTTTTATGAACTATACTAATTTTTAAAATTAATAAATTTATAATGTTCGCAAAAATGGCAATGAGTACAAAAATATTACTGTTCAGATTCGGCCATGTCAAATCTTAATATCGGTCACTTAATCGAGCCTAATATTGGATATCCGATATCAGGAGGCTCGAAACTGATGGTGACACCAATGACGATCAATCCGATTCCTGCAATCCAGAGAAACCCTAGGGTAAAAAAGAGAGAGACCAAGCCCGCAGTTTTGTACAGCGCACCAAACAAAAATTATCTTGAAGCGCATGTAAAAAAACAAGAGGGCCCAGTCGTAAAAAAAAGAGAAGGACACTGGTTACAAAAATTAAAGAGAAAAAGAAGAATAAGAAAAAGAAGACTGAAATTCAATAAGATATATGACTCCGAGTTAGAAGTTTCAGATATAGAGATGATTTTAGAAAGTGATGGAAGCGAAGCTAACGATGATGATGCCGAATGCACTTATTGCAATATAGCTTTTTCTACCGACTCTCGAGGGGAGCATGGTGGATAAAATGCCTTGCTTGTCGTCGTTCGTGTCACGAAAAATGTGCTGCAGTAGAAGACAAAAATCTTATAGATTCTTGTCTGTAATTAATGCCTATTAGCACACAAAGACTGATTGTTCAATAATAATTGCAAAGTTAAAACAATAAACGTTTTGTTTTATTTTATATAAAAATAGTCCTCTAATATCATACGTGAGATGGAGTTTGGGCCCTTATATCGAATATCCGATTACAGGCAACCTTTTTGAAAACCATGATTTCTGTTTTTTTTTTTTTGTTAAACATAATACAACTCAAAATATTCAAATTTAATGTGTAAAATAATTATTAGCATCTTGCTGTATATGCCACGTGGATCATAAAATCGTAAAATTGGAAGGCAATTGTTTACTTCTTTTTCTTCAATTTCCAATAAAAGTGTCCGACATATAATGCCTCTCGCTGACTAATTTACGGAATTGTCATCGCTAATTTACCTTAGAATCGTCGGGACAGCAACGATGTTGTCTCGATGATTTTTTCACTTGACGACGACAACTCGCTATCGGATAGATGAGGAAGAAAATTAAGTTGAGGACGAACTCAAGTTTTCTGCAAAATGTTAAACGAACGTGAATCTTTTTAATGCATTAATCAGCTTTCCTTGTGATCCAAAAATTAATATTTGATCGAACGAGAATTTTTTTTTTGTTTTTAACCTGCTGCACAATCTAACGGTCCGTTGACCAGTGTCCGGATGCACTGGAATCCCATCGTCGTTGGTCACCACACATCTGCATCGCAGCTCGCGTTCAAAATAACTCTCGATTTTGCTAACATCGAGGAGACTGTCGAGACCCCATCGACCCACCGAAGAAGCAAATAATCCCACGGACCACTTCAGCAATCCTGACAAATATTTCTCTTTTTTTTTAATCGAACGACACGTACAGAGGACATAAAATTGTGCGGAACATTTCTCTATTGTACATTTTTGTGGTAGTAGTCTCGCCAAGGCGTTTTTCTATAGATTTTTTAAAATTTATTTTCAGGACCCATTCAGGACACTATTAAGTGATTACCTGCTAAATTTTAAAAGGATTCACCGTTGTGTATTCGAAATATTGGCAATCAAAGATTGCACGGTTTAACGCGTGTTCTTATGAGGAGAAGTGGAACATTTCACATTTCACGCAATAACTTCGAAACTTTTCTAGAGATTTTTTTTTTTATTCTCAATTACAGAGGAAGATATGACGAAGTGGGTAAAAAAAAATCATGAATTTTGACCGTCTAGTTTCAGAGATATAGCGAATTGAATTAAGGGGCCAGTCCACTTTGAAAATGAAAAAAAATCGATTTTGAATATGGAAGTTTGGAGAAAAAAAAAGAAAAAATTGGCTCGATTTGGCACGGTCATTACACTGATAGAAAAATTCTATTGATATTCAGATGCGTCTATTTGATTTTTTTTTAAATGTGAATTAACTAGATTTTTTGTGAAATCAAATTTTTCCTATTGCTCCTTTATTGAAATGATTTATTTTGTATATATTTATTTAAATCAAGATGTATTAAATATCTTCTAATAACTAATTTTTTTTATTCCTAATAAATGTGTTTTGGTTTGCTCTGTTTAAAAAACAATTTAGTTAAATCCACCAAATGAAACTATTTTTTTTTTAATTTAAATAAAATAGAATTTTCGTAGATCCAAACATTTTCTATTTGATTGAATTAATGATCTGTCTTTATTGCAACAAATACTTATTTGATTCAAGCTATTGATCAACGTTTGGGTTTGTTTAGGTTGACAGAAATATATATTTGAATCAAATAGACGTTTATTCACGCTAATGAAAATATTTTTAATTAAAAAATATCTCCCATACGTTCAAAAAAAGAATGTGCTTGATTCTAATCTTTATTTATTGAATTTAAATATATTTAATGTTTAACAAGAGTGGCTGGAAAAAATAAAAATATATTGAAACAAATAGGATCGTAGTAGGTCGTGAGACAAGGAAAAAAACCTATTTTATTTGATCCAATTAAATTAAATGTTTTTTTTTTATCAGTGTAGAGCTCACCGAGAGTAAGCAGCAATAGAATGAGGAGCGCACTGAGGATGAGAACGTCTTTGAAGGTATCCATTAGTATCGAAGTTTCCGTGGTGATCACGGGAACCGGTCCTTGAAAGCCTGCAGCGTGATAATGTTCCAGTGACATCGGCTGACATCCCAATCCACTGACACTCCCGATGCAAGCGCACAGACACTGCCAAACGCAGAAACATCGATCCATCTTCTGTACTTTTATCCTGCGCATCGCAACGAGCTCGCCCCGATGATTGACTACCTCGACTTCGCGCGAAAAAAAAAAAATAATAATTCGAATCATTGGCTCCACATTGAGAAATTTTAGCCACAAAAAAACGTTGCAACGATATAGACATATCAATTAACATTTTATTAGTCGCTGCATTCCAAGAGAATTACTCCAAAAATTATTCAGCCCGAGAAATATTGGATGAAAAACGTTTCAGCTTACAAAATCACGATAAAAAGTTAGATAAGAGCATGGGAGAAGCGACTACCAAAATGAATATTGCGAAGTTTCTGTTAAGGAGCTATTCTACTGTGAGGGCTTAAAAAATAAGCTATTTTTAATCATTTTTTTGGGGTTTGAAAATTTCAAAAAATCCATTTTTTTTATTTTATTATCTAATAGTACAATATGTCTAGAATATTCTCTCAAAGTTTTAAGTCAATCGGAGTAAAAGTCTAGGAGTGAGAGCCTCTGGGAATTCCCCCCGTTGGGAAAGACCGGCCAGGAGCGACGCAGGTATACGCATTTTTCTCAAAACACTATTTTCGAAGTCGGTGGACACGATTTCTCAAAAACTAATGCACCGATCTTATTGAAATTTTGCACACTTCTTCAAAATAGCATTGACTAGTGATTGGACGAAGGTTTCCTTTCTTTTTCGGTTACAAATAATTTTACAAGTCTATACGTAGTGTAAATTGTACCAAAAATTGAACTATTTTGCATATAACTCTGCCAAAAATTCTAATTTCAATTTTTTTTTAAATCCTTCGTTCAATCACGAGATATACTTATTTACTAACAGAAAAAAATTGGTTTTTTAATTTCAGACAAAGCTATCATGAGTTATCCTGACCACCACGAGGACGCTTTTTTTGAGGGGTCTCCGGAAACCAGGTCCCACCGGCTGAATTTCCCACATTTTTGGATGAATTTTTTTTTAAATATTGTTAAAATGTTGCTCTTTCATGTGCTTAACACTTTGAATAAAATAATTTATATATAACATTTTTAAAAAGCAGAGAAAATATGCTTTTTTTTGGCCGGAATATTTTATGAAGAAAACACGTTTTCGTGCAGGCATAATCGAACTCAAGTCACGTGAAGGAAACTTACTTTCGTCCATTAAGGAATTTACATGAATTAATAACTGCGAGGAGAACTCCAGAAATATTCACTGATCGATCATAAAAAAAAACCATTGAACCGATGGTCATACTTTCATAACAATTGCCTTGAAATTTATGTATTGACGGTTGTACGCGTAAAATTTCATACGATGAAAGTAAATATTAATCTGAATGTTTCATTGAAATGTTCAATTTATGGCCGATAAATATCCAGGATTTTGGCGTTATTGCTGGTGTCACTCGACAACGAGGATGAGACATAACGCTCTTGGGCTCAGATCCATAATATCTTACCAGTACAATGAAAACCGTTTAGCAATAATTGTCCATAGAGATCCAGGGTGACACGTTGATCGTGCTGAGGTGGTATTATTTGCATGATTCCCTTGGCTTTGCTCCACGAGACCGGAAGTCCCGTGGGACAATCGGCAATTCTTGGCTGGTAAGGCGAAGATGCAAGGCCCATGTTGCTTATCACCACGGTAACCACTGTATGCTCAAGCGATGTACTGTCCACATAGACCTCAGTCACTCGGCCCGAGGATCTGTCGCAATAGACGCGTTCATATATATAGTCGAATGCAATCCAGTTTACCAGCAAGCCATTCAAATTTCCGCACATAGAAACTTGGCAAACCCGCTGAAGTTGAGGAATAAGTAAACTTCAGATTGAATGGAAGACGAGAAAATAACCAACACTCTTGTCTTTTCGATTCATCGGAGAGAATGAATGTGCACAGTTGGACGAAAAGGATTCCACATACTTTGGAGTACGCTTTTATACGAAAACTTGTACATACAATAGCGATTCAAAAGGTATTCTGATCTAGATATATGAAAAAATATCTTTTTTTTTTTGCATTTTCTTAAATTATAGACTCTTGAGAATGTGTCGTTAAAAACAAATTTCGAAATTCCCAATATTTACAATGTTATAGCGATTTGTTTGATTTATTAGCGAGAGGAAAGAACGAGCTTCAGAAAATTACTTCGTAGTGGAGGAAGGCACACTTTACGAGGCAGAAATGGCCGATTAAAGAGGTTGGAGCGTTGCCCACACTCCAAGATTTAAAAACAATTATATATATTTTATTGTCCAGACTGTAATGAGTCTTGATGAACTTTTTGACATTTTTTCATCACAAAACACCAGAGCTAAAAAATAGTTTACTGTATGTAATTTTACGTGCGGTTAGATGGACAAGACCATCATGTTACGGGTGAGGTAATTTTTTTCCGCTATTTTAAAATCCGATTAAAATATAATACCGAGACTTCCACATTTTAGAATGTTCAAACTAATATTCTGAATTTTCATGAGTCATTCGGAACGATACGGTCAACGCGGCATTCGTTTAAACATAGCTGGGGTCATTGCGACCCCCGCCCTGTGCCCAGGGTGTTATAGCTAGAACGTGTGGCCGCCTCTAGTTCAAGTTACGTTTACAGTATCATGTTAAACACTCACCCAACTCTGACAATAGCATTGTAGTCTGTTCTAACTTCAATATCAATCACTGAAACGTGAGGCGAGTGGTACTCGAGGCCCAGATACTCTCGGCTTCCGGTACCGCTAACGTTGTACTTGATCGGATTGGTTGGTACGGTAGCAAAATTGCTCAAGAAGTAACAACCGGGTCTGCCAGAATCCCTGGCTTCCTATCGATACACCGTTATTCACGATTCAGTATAATCCCGTTTCACTTTCCATTCGTTTCGAGTGCATTCGGTTCGATTTCGTCATTGGTTCGCGAAATGTAAAATTTTACCATGTCGTGTCTCCAATACGTCAACGGCTGATTCTTCAAGCAACTGCTTCTCGCACGTCCACATCGATCATCCTGTTTTGCGAACGCTGCGAAACTCACTCCAGCCTTGTCGCACTCTTTCCCATCTTTGCTTATAGCGTTTGCTTGGACCACTAGATACTCGCCCGGACCTGTTCATTCAAACAGTTTTTCGTCACATTCAATAAACCAATATTTAACCCTTGGGAAGGATACCTACGTGGCGAATTCTAAAATGTACATGGGGTCAGGTTGACCACAAGCTATTTTTAGCTTCGAACACGTTGGAAACTACGCACCTTTTTTTATATTGGGATGTTGAATAAGTTCTCGCTATTTTTTCGTGAAAATTGATGCTTCATTTTTTTAAATTAGTAAAAAAAACATGTCACTGAAAGTATTGTCCATCGCTAGCCACTACTTTTTCCCATCTTTCTGGGAGCATTTCAATTCCGCGTCGGAAGAACGACACATTTTTTGAGGCTATCCAAGAGTCGATCCATTTTTTGGCATCTTCATAAGAATGGAAGTGCTGCCCAGTCAGGCCATGTGGCATCAATCGGAACAAGTGATAATCGGAAGAGGCAATGTCTGGTGAATACGGCGGGTGGGGTAAGACTTCCCATTTAAGCATTTCCAAGTAGGTTTTCACCGGTTTTGCAACATGTGGCCGAGCGTTGTCATGCTGCAAAATCACTTTGTCGTGTCTCTGCTGGTATAGCGGCCGTTTTTCCTTCAATGCTCGGCTCAAACGCATCAATTGTAGTCGATAGCGATCTCCCGTGATGGTTTCGTTTGGTTTGAGCAGCTCATAATAAACTACACCCAGCTGACCCTACCAAATGCAGAGCAGAAGCTTGGAACCATGGATATTCGGCTTTGCTGAGGATGTTGATGCATGGCCCGGCTCAACCCACGATCTTCTACGCTTAGGGTTATCGTAGTGTGTTCATTTTTCATCGCGAGTCACGATACGATGCAAAAAACCTTTCCTTTTCTGTCGTTGACGCAGCTGTTAACCCGTGTAAAGACGCCGTTCGAGGTCTCTTGGCTTCAACTCGTACGGCACCCAATGTCCATACTTTTGAATCATTCCTAATGCTTTCAAACGTTTCGAAACTGTCGTGTGATCAACTCCTAATAATTCTGCAAGTTCAGCTAGCGTCTGGCATGAGCCTTCGTGAAGTAATGCCTCCAATTCTTCGTCTTCAAACTTTTTCCATGCGCCAGAGCGTTCTTTATCTTCAACATCGAAATCATTCTTTTTGAAGGGTATAAACCAATCTCTACATGTTGTTTCCGACAGAGCATGGTCGCCGTAAGTCTCAACAAGAACGCTGTGTGCTTAGGCTGAACTTTTTTTTTTTTAATGAGTAGTGCAGTAAAATTCCCCACAAATACTCTTTTTTGGGTAAGAAATTTGACATGTGTAGCCCTATGAAAATAAATTGTTTACACTTCGGAGAAATGACATACTATAAATTTCAAGCTTGCTTATAGTACTTCTTTATAGATGGGTCACCATCCTAAACTACCCACATACTGTTCTGGTAACGCCATTTGTCAAAAAACAGCGAGAACTGAAAAAGGCAGAGGCAGCAGTGACTTCGTCCAACTGTTTTAAAATGAGGACATTTCGGCTGACGGAATCGGTAAATACAAAAGTAAGACAACAACAATAATAAAGTGTTCATTTCTTGCAATTTTTTAACCAGACTTTGCAAAAATGATACAACTAGAAATAGATAACAAAATGTTGATTATTACACAAAATCCAAGGACAAATGACGTGTTAACGTTAATGGAAGTTTTATTTCTTGAATAGACATAAAGAGGAATATTATCTGTAAATTAACAGAGATTCGAGGCCACGGTACCTCGAACTGCAGAATACTGAGAGACCTTGTTCGGCGGCACTGGCGATGGTACCAGAAGTCTCTGTCTTGTTGTATCTAAATTCAGTGCTGTGTTCTGCGGCTCCATTCTAGCCCCGCTATACGTGAACACGATAGTTGGCTTGTCGTCCCTCTGATGTCTAGTGAAAGTCCCCATTCTAACCATCGTACCCTGAGTTAAATCGTCCCAGTGTGTTGTGCCATCGGCTAGACTGTGTTTCTCGAAAAGCTGCAGATACACCGTGTGTTCCATTATGGGATCCTCCAACTCGTACACGGAATACCTAGGAATTATTTATCAATTTAATCCTAGAACGAGGCAAAAGATTAATTTTTCGCGATGTTATTAGAAAATTATGAGATGACGATGAAAAACATTAGTTATAGTGGCCAGCAGTAAATCCATTCAAAATCTCGAGACTGCAATTTGATATTTTGAAATACTTCTCTTTGCTCCTTCTACGCAATTCTCGTAAGAAAATAAAATACACTGGGCCCAAAAATTAAAGGATCAAGAAAAAGTCTAAAATTTCTTAGTCATTTTGAACAAGCTACAACTTAGCAAAAAATTGTCGTGGAACAATGAAAAAAAAAGCAAATTAAAGCCTGAAGTCTCTAACTTCGAGTCCCAGTGTTCAAAATGCTGAATAGTGGACAGTTTTTGAGAAATTATGAGAAAATCTGAGGAAACTTTTTTTTTCATAAAAAAACAATGCAAAAAAACTCATGCTTTATACTTTGAAGTTTCCAGAATCATACTTTAGTTTTCCGTACGATCATTAGTACACGAGTTACGAGTCATCAAAGTCAAAAGTGTCATTTTAACTTTAACAACCGATATCTCGGAGACATATCATCGTACAGAGGGCAACAAAAGCTTAAATTAAAGGGGAAGAATAAAACTAAAAAGGGTTCTGGATGAAATAGCTAAAAAAAATTATTTAGGTCCGTGGACCTTTCGAAAGTCAAACGAAAATGTGGACATTTTTTGTCCACATTTTTCCAAATTTCTCAAAAACTGTCGACTATTCAGCATTTTGAATGCTTGGACTAAAAACTAGAAAATTTAAGCTCACGACCATTTTTCGCTAAGTCACAGCCTATTGAAAATCACTGAAAAAAAACGGACTTTTACTGAATCCTTGAATTTTTGTGCCTAGTCCCGTGCAGAAATATTGTCATGGACACAGTCCGATTCGAACTAGGATCCTAGTTTCTCAATCGGGATCCAGTCGGATATCGGATTGGATCCAGGAGCGAAATGTAACGCTCACAAATCGGATTCCAACCAGGATCCTAATTCGGAACTATTAAGGACTCTACTCTGAATCCAAATAGAAACTTTGCATAGGATCCAGACTGGAATCCCAAACTTCTGGAACAAGATCTAGTTCGATATCGAATCGGATCCAAGGGATAAATGTAAAAATCACCAGGGGATACCGATTCGTATCAGCTAGAGACGCTGGACGTTTTTTGAAATCATTTATTCAAGGATCTGAAAAACGGTTAGGTAAAAATTGGTGCTACAGTCTAACTATCAAAACTTATATATTTCAATAACAGAATTTCGAACAAAGTTCTTTACATTTAATTAAAAATTTCGAAAAAAGCAATATATAGACCTTGAAAGACTTGTGTTTCCTGGAGAAAAATGATTTAGGTTATTTATTCTAAGTAATTATATTTAAATTGCATGGAGATCGTTCGAATTAAGAAAATATGTATTTAATTTGTTAAGAAAAATGTATTTAATACGTATTTCAAATTCTTGCCACCACGTCTCCGCCTTATGCTACGTAATGGGTGCCATTTGGATTCCGATGAGGATATCTCTTCTAGGGAATCCATATCATATCCCGATCGGTAACTGATCGGAACTAAGATATCCTTAAAAAAAATTCTGTACGAGGTGTGATATAGGGATTTGCTCGCGAAAATATAAAAATTGGCTGTTGCCTATAATTCAAAGTTTCTTGCCACAAGTCACTGAAGCGCAGACAATGAGCAGATTCGAGGTATTTCATGGGATCGACGTTCGGAGGATGTCGACGATCCATACAATCCTGTCCACCTCGGGTTTGCGTACCACCAGGATTGATTTGTCGTTTGTTTCTTCCCGATGTAGTATCCTTTCGGCTCTTCATTCCATTCTTCTTCACAATATTATTCTCTTTTTCGTTTTTGTGCTTGGTACGTTTCTTATTTTTATTTTTTTTCTCAGTGTGATAATTGCCAAAGTGTGCTTTCTGTATTTTTCGTTGTTTCAATGAAAATGGACTTTGATGACTGGTACGTTTCCTCGTTTTCGTATGTTCAACGTGTCCAAGATCAAAGCTCGAGTCTAATAAAGAATGCCGCTTCTCGTTGAAGCTCATCAGTTGTCTTTTAAATGGCCACCAGCGTTTTTCAATGGTCTCCATACCGTCGCCAAATTTTCCCTTTTTCTTCTTCTTCTTCCTTCTTTTCTTCTTCCTCCTCTTTTTTTTGCGTTTCTTCTTTTTCTTCCTTTTCCGTTTTTCCCTAGATGTGCCTTTGGCTGTCGCGAGTTTACCGAACGTTCCTTCGCTGATTCGACTCGACACGTCACTCGACGATTTGCTAGGATCAATTTGCCCTCCAACATAGGGTTGATCATAAAAATCATAACTTTCGCGTTTCGATGGCAAATGATTTATCGAACGATCACGTTGATTCATAGGAGACAAGGAAACTCCAGGACTCATTGCTTTTCTCTTATTAACAGATTCGTGTCGCATTTTTCTTCTCTTTTTACCAAAGTTCGCCCCTTCGCCGTTCGCCGAAATCTCATTTCTCAAGACAGCGACATGATCGTCGGCCTTTCTTTCGGACGTTTGTGAAATTGCTGGGCCACTCTCTCCACGGGGATCAATAACTACCATACTTTCGGTATCTGACGTATCGCCGAAACTCGTCGATGAAGAATGTATCGTGTTTGGTATAGAAGAGTCTGTCGAGGAATCGATTTCCATTTTGCTTATAAAATTTGTCACGCTAGGTTTGAGTGCAGCAAAAAATAGATTGCTTTTGCCCTCGTCAGATCTGAATGCTTGATCTACAATCATGCCTTTTTTGCCATCGAACAACAAACTTTGATCCTCATTGTTCTCCATAAATCTCTCATTATCCATCAAGTCAGTGTCCAACGTTTCAGCCTCTTTATCGCTGCTGTCTCTGTGTGAATAATTGATGATTGCCTTGGCCACAGACGGCCCAGAAGTTTTCAGCAAAGACGTTTCCTCGCAGGAAGGATTCTGCCTCGTATCCTCGCCGATTGTGGGATGTATAGTAAGTTCCGGCATGTCTGACTTATTTGGAATAATAATGACTCTCTCGAGCTTTATAATAGCGTCATGATAATCGTTGCCGGAAAAATCCGTATCGTCTTCCCCACTCATGATTTGATTGATTTTTTTCATGAATTCCAGAATAGCCAGCATGTTTTTCATTCGAATTCTTTTTCGTATGTCTGATTTATTGATCAAGGCTGGTGGACTCGTTGTTGCTGCAGCTTCACGATCATTCTCACAAGTTGATGGCTTTTCCGTTGGACGAACTGTCTCGCATTGCGTATAGTCCGGAACGCTTGTACTCGTCTGAATATCGGGCTTGTTGGATTCGGGACATGGCGTGGTAACTACTGGATTTGTTACGATGTTTTTAATCTCCGTTTGTTTGCCGCCATTGTATTGAGAGCACAATGAAACATCATCGACAACAGTGGGTGGCCGTGTTACGTCGATATTTGGACAAGCTTCTTCTCGATTATTACCGGGATCCAAGGGAAGTATGAATTTATTATCGAGTCCCTCTTCATTGATTGGTTTATGTTGAATCTGAATGTGAACCAACGGGACCAGCCCGAAGTTCCCAGGATTGGTATCTCCATTTTCTGATTCGTTTGACACAGGCCCTTTTATATTCGTGAGACCCAGATCATCTGTAGGGATACCTCCATCCAGCGGTAAGTCATTAAGTTCGTTTAATTGATCTTTTGAAAACGAACAATGATCTTGGGTATCGTGAAACTCTTCTTGCCACGATAATTCTGCAGGTTTGATTTTTCCTGGTGTCACAGTCCTGTCTGGCACATTGTCATCAATCATTTTCGGAAGCTGCGAAGCGGTCATTCTGCTCACTTTGGCCTCTGAGCGAATTTTTTCGTCCGGCTTCGATGACGAAAATCCAGACGATGCTTTTTTTACGGTTAGCGGAACGATCTTGATGACTCTAACCTCTGGATTGTCGAGTTTTCTAGGTTCGTCGAAGAAGGAAAAATGCTGTCCTGTCTCGAGGGTGTTGCGATCGGGAGAAATTAATGGAGAATCGGCGTTGTCCTCGTATTCATATTCATCTTCAACGGAAGACCCCGGATGATCTTTGGCATTAGCATCTACGTTTGAATTTCGAAAATCTTCCAGGCCAAAAGACTCATCATCATGGAATTTGGAATAACGTTTGGCAGTCTCAGGATCTACGGCTCTTGTTTTTCTAATTTTTACAGCTCTTTGTGTAAAATTGGAAGAATCTTTACGACGTTTTTCTTGCGATATTCCAAATTCATCGTCTCGGGTGGAACGTACCGTCTGATAAACAGGCACGGTGGAATTTTTATCATTCCCTTGTAAACTGTCTTCGGATTCTTTGAGCGCCGGAGCTATATTAAAGATACTCGGTAGAATATTCGTGTTAAGAGGAGCTGAAGCATCGACCTTCGTGTCATTGATATATTCCGCAGTGTCATTTTTCGTCAATGTCAGGGTCTCATTTACTCTTGGTAGCTTCGGTGAGTTGTCAAAGCTGACGGAAATCGGTTGACCATTCTGTCCACCTTCCACATGGATTTTACCACTCAATGAGATGGAAAAATCCCTGCCATCATTTCGTCGTCTCGACTGTTCCGTGATATGGGAAACTTCGTCCTTGTGTATCGGTTCTAGTGGGAAATTTGCTAAATTGTCGCCACCCTGATGGTCATCAGCCATCCTGTATCTTAACCGTAACATGCTGTTAGGATATTGCAGCAACTTTCTTTGCACTGGAAAAACTTTTCTACGTGGTGCTTCAAAACTATCGAGCGTCTCATTTTTTTCGTTCTCAACATCATAAATATTGCTACTGTGGACGATTTTATTTGCAACTTTTCTGATGTACTTGTCGGCATCGTAAAAGTGTAATTTCTTCATCACCGATTCATTATCATCCGAAAAATCTTTAAACCACGATTTAGTTGTATTTTCGATAGATGACGATACCGAAGAATTTTCGCTTATTATTTTGTCGATTATGTCGTTCCATTTCTGTTTGAGCATCGCTCTGTCTTTGTCAACATCAAGATTACCCGAACTTACATCATTGGACGAATCAACGTACCCATTTTCTTCGCTTTCCTCGAAACCCATTTCTTTGTAGTTGTCACAATCCTCATTGACAGCCTCAACGGCCATTAAACGTCTTCCTGATACGCGTTTTTGCTTCCGTTTGGTTTTGCTACGCGAACTCTTCTTCCTGAGCATTCGTCGATGACTAGGATAATCCGACGATGGCTTGACTTCATCCCGAATCTTGTATATTTTCGCCACTGGATCTTTGCCCTCGAGTCTATCGCGATTGTTTTTACTTTCTCGTTGGCTTTTTTCTAGAATTGATATTATGAGGAGATCATCGTTGATATCATTGCAAGGTGATCGATTATCGGAAATCACGCTTGGCGACGTATCGGCCACGTGATTAGAAAGAATTAGTAGAGTGGTTGGTGCAGTCGATGCATCTAAATTGGCAGGAATTTTCACTTTCGAGTTACATGGAGGTAAAATTCTCCCTGTTGATGCCTCTTCCTGAGAGAACATCTTTTCCGTCGTCCTAGTATCATCATTACTATTAAGAAAATCCTTGGTCGGTACTTCGACTTTTTTCGTTGTAATCAATTCGTCAAAGTTCTTCGTTGTGTCACAAGTAACTGTCGTACCGGAAGACGATTCCACGGTACTGCTCTTAGTCGTGACATCCACGGTATTATCTTCCTGACACGTGGTTTTCATCGTACTTGTTGCCTGTTCAATCGGAGTGAAAAGAGTTTCCGTAATTGCCGAACACGTAGATTCTGCAGTTGACGACGTCGGGTGGTGCTTAATTGATGCGGTCATAGTAATCGAAAAAACAGTCTCATCGGGTGGATCTTTAGTCATTGTTATTCTAGCGGTATAGCCTGAAATCTCCTGTGGCTCAATTGGCGCCACGTCTTGACGCCAATTCAAATACTCTTTCAGTACGTCCGCGTGTTTTTTAAGTTTCAACAGTTCCATCTTTTCTTTCCATCCGTCCGAAGGTTCGATACTGCCGATTATTTCTTCCGGTACAATATCATCGAGGCTCCTCTTGTGATCGGATACGTTATCATCGCTACTTTTGCCCTCGCTATCCACATAGTCGTAAAAAATCAAACCTGCACCTTTGTTTTCATCAAGCTCCGTGATGTCATTTCGCTTGTTAGTTCCTTCATCGACGTTGGCCACATCATCAATTACATCATTGTTTCGTGACGCAGCAATGATATCACTCGATCTCGGATAAAATGATGGAAACTTTTGAGGCGCTGAACTTTGCAGATTTCTCCAAGGTCTTTCAGTCGTGACTTCGGCTTTTGTAGCTTCTGAGATATTATTAAAAGCTACTGGACCGGAGCTGAAAGGTCCTTGGAAAATTATTTTTTTCTGAATCGCTTTTAGTGGTACACGAAGCATCTTCGCGTCGAGATTAGAATTAATCTCTGCTGCATTATTTTCTACTCTTTTGCCAGGACTTTCAACGGTTGTTGAAAAGTCATTGATAGACCTGGAATGAAGATTGTCATTGGAGATCCTACCGATCGACGACCACCGTTTTTCAGGCTTCATTGTTTGTTGATTACTGCTTGACACTTCATGCTCATGCTTGAGATTGCTTCTGAAAACTTCCGGCTTTTCTTTATATTGGCGTTTACGTTTTTTGTAACTGTGCAGAATTGGGGATAGGCTTGAGGGCATCGGGCTCATCGTCATTTCCATCTGGCCCTTCGAACCGAAACCTCTTGCGAAATTTATTTCGTGCCGAGGATCATCTGAGTTTCGAACATTTCTCTTCTCGAAAGAAGACTCAGCTCTCATCGTGATGCTATTTCGCTTGATAGCTCGTTTCTTTTTTGTCAAATGTTTTTTATTGTCAGTATTTTTGCGTCGATGACGACGGCGATGATTACTTTTATCCTGCACACTTCCACGTTTGAGAGTCTGTAAAGACCCGGAAGAAGAGGGAAAAGATTCTTCGAGCAACAAGGAAACTCTATTCATGTTCATTTTCGGAGTTGGTACTTGGAAGTTTCGAATTGCTAATCGTGATAAAACTGTGCCATTCGATATGACCGATTGGACAAATGGAATTGTCGCGTTGGAAGATGAAAAATTCGTTGTTTGCGGTAATGAAGAAGTAGTATGTTTTGTCTCTTCGTCAGGTGGAAGAGTCTCCTCGTCGGTAATAAAATCTTCAACCTTCTCAGCTGGTGTCAATAGCGTATTAATTTCTCGTACATTGTCCGAATTTTTCCAATATCGTTCAACCTTTTTCGAACTCGATGCAGCCGGTGTACTTCGATATTGGGAAAAGGATGAATAATGCTCAGCTTCGTTTTGCAATTCTTTCTTTAGATTCTCGATCGTTAATATTGGCGAACGGACCACGAAAGAGGAATCAGGCTTCAAGCTACTCCTCGAAAGCTTGTTTTCTGTTTTCAAAAGATTCTCTGTCAACTCTTGGTCGTATGAAACAAAAGGATTTGACTGTTGCTTGTGAATGCTTGGCAAGTCGTGAACATCATTAACAATTTTGAACTTGTCTATAAAAAATCGTGGTTTCATTGCCAAAGATTTTTGAGTGTCAGATCCCAAGGACTCATGTTTGACGATCATCGGAGGTTCCAAAAGTTTGGCTTTTGGCTCTATGAGGTGACGCACTTTTGGAGGTACGTTCGTAAATCCAATTGAATTTTTCTGATTTTCTGGCATGTCCTTGTAATCATTGACGAACTTGAATCTATCTATGATGACTTTGTATTTTGTTGTCGGTAGAGTTTCGTAAACTGGCTTGATAGGGTCTTCGGTGTATTTTGCGATTTCAGTCACCGGAGCAGTATCATCGATCTTTTCCACATTTTGATATTTTTTATTTTCCTGCTCAGATGGATTTCTATGCAGATAACGTCGGATCTGCCAACCATCGTTAATATTTCTCAACATGGATTTGTGATTGAACACGCGTTCTTTTTCGTCTCGAGAAATTCCAGGATAATCGTCGTAGTTTCGTCTTACGCCCTTTTGGGATTCGATCGAATTTCGATTAATTATCGAGCCGTTACCTTCCACGATTACCGTAGGAATTGCGTCAAAAACTTGTGAAACTAACTTCTCCATCGCTGTATTGTCTTTTTTTAAAATCTCTTCGCTCTTTGGCTTTGCTCTAATGATCTTCGGACCCACGCCAACATCGTTGAGAACATTGGAAATTTCTTCGAAATTATCATCGATCGTTTTGTCTATGTCTCGATCATTGACCTTGCTAGGAAATCGATAATTATCGGCGATCGAACGATAAGATCTAGGAGAGTTCAAACCTTCTGAATCCTGTGAATCTCTAAGCGAATAATGTTTATTGTTTGATCGTATTTTTGGTAAATTCGATTTATCATCAAACCCAAACGATTCCCGATCATAACGATTTTCGATATAAATTTCTACAGGTTTCCCATTAGCATTGGATGCACTTGAACGATCTTCATGGAGATCATATTTTTTGGTCATCGCTGTGAATCTCATCGTTTCGATCTCGCCTTTATTTTGAAATTCAATCTTCTCGTCGTAATTCTTTTTTGATTTCTCCCCATCGACTTCAGTCTCGTATCGCTTGGGTTCGTCGTACGTGAGCCAATTTCCTGGCTGATTTCTCAACGAGCCACTCGACACGAGTGCATCGTTCTTCGTGTGATTCCCAACCGAAAAACTTGAGAACGAATCTGTGAAATTTTTCGCACGACTTAACGTTTCGTCGAAACTGGTCGTAAAATCGTTCCAATCACGATGATCCATTGGAGTAGTCAATTCCGAAGTTAGTCGCACGTCAAAACCGTTCTTTCCAATAGTGATGCTGGTACTTTGAGGAATTGGTGAATCGAACTTTTCGCTAAGGATCGATCGATTGTTCGATTGTAAATTATAGCGTGACGATGATTCCGCATCATTCGAATGAAGAGCAATCTGCTGACCAATTTTCGCATCAAAACTCGATATCATTTCCGTTGACGCGTGAAAACGATCATCGGCGTTTGCCATTATTGGCCTGATATTGACATTGCTTTTTTTACTCGACGGATAGACTCTGTCACTTGCGAGCTTTTGCCATAAAACGGCTGCAGTTTGGGTTTCAAAAATCGGCGAAGTCGTTGTTACGTGATAAGGATTTTTCGAAAAATCGATACTCGAAGGTGCGTCCAAATTGACATCATTCGGAGATTTAGGATGATAAATATTTCCCTTGACTCGTATATTTCCATTATCCTGCTCATTTTTCGGGATCATTGGCTTATCGAGACTTTCAATTGGACGAAAGTTTTCCACTTCACTCGCATTGAGTATACGATCGAGAGTTTCGTTCCCAAAAGTTGCCTTCTCGTCGTTGAGCCTCGTATTCTCGTCCGTTCGGACTCTTCTCCCCTCGTCTCTCATAACACTCGAAATACGAAAGTTTTTGTAATCTGCCTCCAACTTAGCCAATTCGTCGATTATATTTATGGACGATTTGCGCTTCGACAACTTTTCTTCGTGTTTTCTTCGTGACTCGGATATTTCGTCTTTATGGCTTATTTCGCTGTCTCGTCTGGCGTCTGGGATAAACCCAGGATTTTCATTAATCGTTCCCAACGGATTTTCCATCAAGGTCGAAACGACCCGACGATGTGAGTCTCCTCCTGCCTCGATTATATTCTTATTCACAATCTTGTCGGACCTTGAAGACAAAGCTCCTCGAGGATTAATATTCGTCTTGAAATTCTTCAAGTTCAACAGATCCCTCTCGTCCTTGAACGAATTTTCTACAAGTGTCGTATCACCCTCGATGGGATAAAAGTTTTGCTGGTTGTATGGAATTTTTGGGCTGTCGGGTGTTTTCTCGTCGACATCCCTCGAGGACGTGAATACACTCGATTCGTAAGGATCCGAAGGATCAAAAAACATTTCTCCAACGCTTCGAATATTCTTGAATCGCTTGATTAGCTTGTCTTTGGCACTGGAAAAACAGCTCGATGCAGGTGGGGAGACGGTTTCGTTGAGAGCCAACATTTGTCGTTGAATGTTCACTTCGGGATCGCAGGAGCAACAAAAACCCTGCAAAAACGAAAAAAAAACATGATTTTTTATTTATTTTTTATTTAATTAATTTAATTTTTTTTATTTCGCAAATAGAAAAGTGACAATGAATTTTGAGGATTCGAGATCTCACTCGACTGTGAATTATGGGTTTCTCTTCCATAAACATTTCGCCGCATGTAGGATTTTCCGAAGTATCGTCGCATCCCTTGTAGTTCGATTGTTTATTGTTTATCACTTCTTCCTTCGCTTCCGCATTTACCACCTGTTAATAATAATGCCACCGCCATATTACCTTTTCTCGATAAACTTTACCGTTTGCTGATAAGAGATAAATGTCGTAGCGATAAATCCTCGTGAAACGTTCACTGTCGATCGTTGATAAGAGGATACCGAAGAACCCAATCGTCGATAAGGTGAATTTGAATCGACGAAAGGTATAGGGAATACCGGTCCAGAGAATGGATGCACTGACAGAAAAATTCTTTTGGTATTAAGGCCATGTGTCACACGTCCAGTCGGTAAAAATCCTACTGCCAAGTTTTCTCCTAGACGGAACATATTTCGGGCGAAAGAAGAGAAAGCCGTTGTTCGTCGTTGAACAGAGCGGAACGTGTTTCTTTTCTTTTTTCCCAAAAATCAACCGTTTCAGAAATCATTGGGAATCTGCAAATCAGCTATCTCTCTCGCATTCATGGTCGCTCGGTCGGTGTGACACTTGGCCTTAACCAGATGCGTCTATTTTTTTTTTTTTTATGAAGGGGCTATTCTACGTGATGGCTCAAAATTTAAGCTATTTTCAATAAATTTTTTTTCGACAACTGTTGCATGTAAAAATTATCAAAAAAATAGCTTATTTTTTGCGCATTCACAGTAGAATAGACTTAACTAGATTTTTCCTGAAATCAACATTTTCCTATTGCATTCCATTATTAAAATGATTTATTTTAAATATATTTATTTATTCGAATCAAGATTAGGGTAAAGAATCATTTACCCTATGTTATCCGAAAATTTCCATTTGACCTACGGTCGGTAGCTCCGAAAACCAACAATCCAACAATCGATAACGAGTTTCCACTTGTAGGAGCGGTGTAAAGGTGTTGAAACCTTTGTTCTACCTTACCTCTTGAAACTTGAGACCGTAAAGCTGTAAAACAGGTTCCTGTCGGACTTTAACGACGAGCGGATTCAGGAGTCGAGCCTTGTGCATCGTAACAGGATCGAGCACGTGATCAATAACCACAAATTCCTCCTGGGTCTTGGTCTAATATTTGCGGAATGACACAGAATCATTCAGCAGCTCAAACCTCATATGCAGGGTAAAATTAAGGGGGGGGAGGGTGCACCGTTTGGCGATTAGCTCCAAAACATCTCCATTCTGGGTACAAAATAATCGAGGTAGCGGCATTTCTTGCTGCTATTTTATTCAATGAAGGAAATTCAGCCCTAATCATGATTATGAATGAACAATCGTAGTTGGCAGGCAGAGCTACGGATATGCCGAGCAAATGGATCAAATGCGCGTGGCTCGGCAAAATAGAAAAAGTTTCTTAGAGACAAAAGAAGCTCGAAAAACTCGTAAAGAGGAAATGCAAGCTTCAAATGAGTTGCATGAGGAAGAGGAAGGACTTCTGTATGGTGCTGGAATCGCTGATTAATCGGTAAGACACTTTATCATTTGATTAAACACGTTTGACTTTGAGTTTTTCGTTTGTGAAACTTTAAACGTGTTTTTCTCGAAACGACATTTTTCAATTTGCGGGAATCATAACTCAAAAACTAATTGATGGATCATCTTCAAATTTGGAACACGTTTACATAATATACTTTATTAAAACATGAACCTAAAGTTGGAAAGATTAGATTGTTTAAAACATATTTATTATTGCAAAATGCCGGAGGAAAAAATGCTAAAAATCGATCATTTTTTTTCAAACACGTTCCAACATTAAATTCTCGATTTTTTTTTTCAAAATTTAGGTTCATGTTCTTAAAAAACATCTCAAGATTGGATCAAAATTTGTTGAACTATTTCAGATGCGAATTGCGAGCTGCACAATTCCCGCAAATCGACAACGACGATGAAGACACGCCAAGGCACACATCGGATTACACCTTAATTGATGCATGAAATAACTTAAAAAAATTACCAGAGATGTATGAAAATATGAATAAATTATTGTCAGAGTTGCGGAAATTTCCGTTTTTTTTTCACAATAAAAAAAATCCAAAAAATCATCTAATTTTCGGCCTCATAAAGTGGTTGCCCGCCTTAAGCAACAAAAATTGTTTTGAAAACTAGAATTATGTAATAAAAAGCACCTATGACTCTAAAAAGATACAAACATTTCTTACCCTCCAAAAAAAATCAAGAAAATCGACTAAGATTTGGCGTTTTACAGGGAGTGCCCCTCTTAAGGGCGGGGTAAAGTATTTAAATTTTTTTTTTCATTTTTTAAAAGAATGCATAATATCTCTCAGGATTTGATCGCGTATGACAAATATCTTATTCAAACGATGGGGGGGGGGCGGAAGGGGGCTGCTCGTATAATAATTCAGATTCTAGTACACGATCATTGCATTTTTGTACAGTTCGTTTGATTTTTATGACGAATTTTCCAATACATAATTATCTCGTACCCTGCCAATGTTGTTGAATCTCATAGTGATGACGAGCTTCCGCCGGCAATCGCGAACTTCCGAGTGGCGAGTTGGTTCGTCTCTATCGGAGCCATGGAAATCAAGAATATCCTGACTTCTTCCGGCTGTTATGTTGAAGATGTCACGGCTCATAAGAATATCATCCCTAATGAGGAGATTGAATATTTAAAACCGATTAACGTTTCACCGGAGCACGGTGACTCGATTGACATAGATTTGCAACGAAAAGTACAGTGACACCTCGTTCATACGTTTTTCACTTATACATTTTTATCATTTATACGTAAAATTTCTCTGGCCCTGCGCAGATTCCACCTATAAAAAATGTCATGAAGTTTCATTTCTACGTTTTTTCGCACTTATAAGTTCTTCAATTTTGTTCCCCAGCGTCCGTTTCGAGGCTCCGATTTCTCCATTAAACATTAATCAGTATTCTGTTGCACAAAAAAAGCAGACAAGTAAAAAGTGTCTCTAAATGACCTGACATTTTAAATTGCGCGCCATTTTTTTTGTGGCGAACATAGAGTACTTATCTTTGACAACTGGCATCAGGAAGTATTGAGGTTTAGTCATGGAGAATTACACGATCGAGCAACGCATAGAAATTGTGAAAATGCAATGTGAAACAATGCAGTTATTGCAAAAATATTCGTACTTTTCAAATAAATAATACGTTTTATTAATAAATAAAAATGTCAGGTCATTTTAAGTCTGCTTTAATAAAACAATTTTCACAAGTCATACCTTGATTTTTTTCACTGTAGAACTCTGGGATCCAATAAAAAAAAAGGGAAAATGCAGATGGGCTCGATCAAAGCCCTAACTTAATTTCCGCACGGGTACATGTGGCTTATCAATACGAACATGTCTCTTATTTACTAATCTAAAATATGCAAGCTTTAATGTTACAAGCTCGCATTAAATCAAAATTCTAAACGAAAATTAAAATCTTTGATTTAGCTCATTAATTCGTTACTATCAATCGAATCTTCAATTGGAAACCCAAACATTAGCATCATAGAGGTGCTGCCATTAAAAAAAAAACATCGCGAATTATGCATCAATCGCCACTTTAAAATGCTAAAAAGTTTCAGATACCATATTTCACTCCTACGTTATTTTGATTTAACCCTTCATGATCACACTTCCAAATTCAATCGTGGTGATCACACCTGGGTCGATTCTACCCAGTCAGTTTTCAAAAAAGTATTGTGACCAAACTCTCCGTCCGAAGTGGTTCAAAAAATTACGGAACATGCTTCGAACTCTCTACATGATGTACGAAAAATTATTTATAAGAAATAAAATGGCGACATGTTGAAAAAAAATTCATAAAGAGGTGATAACGCAAAAAAGACACTTTTTCGTTAAAAAAATCATAGTTCCGTGAATTTTCAACATTTTTACTTAAAATTTGGACGTGATACTCCTTAGATATGCCACTTTTGGGAAAAAATAGTAGCATAGTGCGCGTTCCAAAAAAAGGTATTTATTCCGACATGTGTAGATGGTAAATTTTATGGTATGAGGATAATTCAAACTCCAGGTAAGATGGCGAATAGAGTCCCATTCGAAGCCGGGTACTATTATATATTTACACTAAAAATTTATCGACGGATCGATTCTATCCAGGATGACGACGAAGGGTGGCTTTGAGGTTTGCATCGTTGGAATGCAACGAAACTTCTTTTCTTTTTTTTCCCATTCCTTCATTTCTATCATGATGTATAATTTTTTTAAATAAGTTCTGGTCGTGGCTCTCTAGTGAAGATGAGAAAACCCGTTTGAGCTTTTTCTTAACGTAAATGGACGAAAAAAATGTGAGCAATAGAAGAAAAATGAACTTTCGTTGCATTCCAACGATACAAACTTCAATATCATTTAATTTATACGTCATGCTTGCTGGACCCGTTGAAAAACGTATGACTGAAGTTTCACTGTAGTTGAATTGCTCTTTTGCAATGCGATCGTGTAATCAAATGTTGTAAATTGTCGATAAATTGATTAATACTCCAGACAGGTAGATCATATTTTTCAACAATATCGAACGTATATTCAAATCGAATATTTAATCGATTAAATTGAACTCGATAATTGCATAATGTATCCCCACGCAATACAACAACGGGGGTGAGGAAGAGTGGGGGAGGAGGGGGAGGGGGGGTGGCATCGAACTTACGTTTCTTCATCGGACGTTGGGCAACGTACGAGAATAGCTCGCAATTCGATCGACGGTTCTTGACCAACCGGTGGACCTTCTTCCGGTGATCGTCCGTATCGCGGGAAATTTTGTCGATTAATTTCGTCCTCGTATTCGTCCATATTTCCGGACCACGACGTACCACAGTCAGGATTTTTCGAGGGATGAAAGCGCGATGCATACTCGAACTCCGATACGTACGGTGTAAATTTTGAACTCGCCATAACTGTGTCAGAATCGTGATATCCGAAAAGCAGAATCTGTACCGATATTTTTGGAATTTTATTATTGCGAAATGGGCAGCGATCAAAGGCAAATTAATAGAGTAAATTTAAAATGCAATTTGATTAATTGAACGAAAAATTGAAGGAACCTCTATCTGTATCTCGTTCAGTGTGTATTTTACAATCATCATACTGGAGACGAGAAAATATATAACTTTAGGAGGTTCGAGCAATCCAGTTGTGTCAAATGACGGTTCATGAGTTTTATTTTTCAATAAACCTCAACAAAAAAAATGCAAAAAGGTATAGATTTGTTCTGTAGATGCTAATTTTCCATAAAATATCTAATTAAAGGCCAAAATTATGCATTTTTATACTACCATTACGTAAAAAAAAAACGATTGTGTTTGGGTTTGTTTGGATTAAAGTCGTAAACTTTCATTGGATTAAAGGATTAAGGTATTACTAAAGAATTAAGGTATTACAATGAAAACAAAACTTATTAAATTATTACTGGATAGACATTAAAAAATAGCCGAAATTCTTGAAAATTTGAAGAATAATAGTTCTTGATAGAATAATAATTCATGAATTATTTTCGAATTTTTCACTAAATAATTTATTAGTTATTAAATTCAACACGGTCGCTCATGGGCAAACGTGAACCCGTTTTTTTTATTTGAAAATTAATATTTCTAAGTGTTAATTTATTATTAAAATAGCTATTTGTATTACTAAACATGTACGACATGATCTAGACTTGTGAATCCACGATTCGCCCATTTTGGACTAACTTTTGGTCCGACGATTTTTTTTAACACACATTCCGTTCAGATGATATTTGTGCATAAAAATTGATTTTTTAGAGTGATCGGAAAGGCATTTCGGAAAATACGATTTACCTGCATCATTATCCGGAGGACGACGTGGAAGCAAAGGCTGTAGCCGGTTGACATGTTAAGTCATCTGACAGGACAACACAGTCAGCCGTCCAGATCATTTCAATTGATGTTTATTCCGAAGCCTCGCTGGACCGTTCAATCGCAATAAAAGCACACGCATACGGATCGATACGTTGAAAAATAAAAGTAAGAGAGAGAGCAAAATATATATAGTAAATATAATTAAAAAATAGTAAATGATTCGACAGAAAAATGACAATATAATTGTAATTCGAGTGACAGCTCGGGAGTTCGTTGTGGACGTGACACTTTTTTTCGCTCTCAACGATGTTCGTGAGCGATATAAAGAATCTTTCAGGATCTCTCAAGTATCTCTTCACTATTATATTTCTTTTTCCACGAGACTGAACACCCGACAATCGCAGAATTCTCAAACTGACGCAGAGCAGAGCAATTGTTCGATGGTACACTGGGAAAAAAAAAGATCTTTACAGATATTCGTCTCACATGACGAACGAGCGATTAACGATGCTCGTTTGTTTCTATCGTTTGGCGATACGAAGTAAGGCCCGGTCCAAATTTGAAAATTAATCAATAATTATAACGCGGAGAACACATTTTAAACATTTTGTTCAATTTTTTCGTGAAATTTGTAAAAATATTCGATGTCGATATAGTTGCAGTCTTTGATTTTAACTTGAAAACAAAATTATAAAAATTTATTAACGAATTTATGAAAATTCATTGAAAAAACAAATATCAGGATATTTTATGTTTTTTTCAGAAACTCTTCGTTGCTAGTAAGGTTGCTTTTTTCTTTAGAAATCTAGTAAGGTTACTTTTTTCTTTCGAAAACGAGACTAACAAAGAACATCACTTTAATTTTCTTTGTTATTCGCCTTCGATTTTGTTGAAACTCATATATGTGGCATTAAGGGTATGTGGCATTAATCCCACTTTATCAATTTCAAAAACCGATTTAAAAAAAAAAATTTATTTCGAACTGTGGATGAAACTGTTCAAACAAACGAAAGGCATCCTACATGGTTCCGGCATCGCTGATTAGCTGTAAGTATGATTTTTTAAAATTATTTTTCAGTAAAAAAAAACTTTAAACGCATATTTCTCAAAAGCACTTTTTTTGTTGCTTCGTTGATTTTTTTCTCCGGAAATACTGAACCGGTCCTTACGAAATGTTAACTACATATTCGTCACATGTATAGCTACTGCTGGAACTAGAATTATTTGAAAATTTCGATTTTAAGTACTTTTTTCAACCGAAATATCACTCAAAAAGTCTGCTTATTTGAGACTTTTTAATCAACAGCCGCCATTTTGTCATGTTTGCATGAAAATGAATAATTATCGTTCGGACAGTAGCCACAACCATACTGAAACTCAAATCTTTTTGGTTTTTCTGTTTCAGATCAATCCACTCAGAAATAACATCAACGAAGCTGACATCACTTTTTTTTCAAAGGGCTACGGTGGATGCTGCTACCAGGGATAGATAAGTGATGTAAAATGAATAAAAATGTTTTTGTTCGTACATTTCAAGAGTTACTTTATCAAGTACAAAAAGATTTACATCAATATCTTTTGTAGGAAACGTACAAAAAATTTCCAAAAATACCTAATTTTTCAGCCGTCTTAATTGGGATCATCCCTTAAAAAATATTCGACACGTACTTTTTTTTAGCGACCAAAAAAAAACAGCAAAGGTGCATGTATCGAAATTGCACAGGGCATTTGTAATTCCGATTTATTTTATAGTTTCGCTGAAAAAAAATCACAAAATATGCCCTTTTTTGGCCTCCAGAGTGGCCAAAGGCCTGCTGCTTTCAATCTCAAGTCCGTTGCCTCGAGCCCACCTAACCTGCTTTGAGCCCAAATTCGATATCATCAATACTCCATTGTGGCCTGATCGGTAACCCGTTCAATGACGAAATAAATACGATTTCGCTGAATTGAGGGCCCGGAGGGTCTACAGTGCGCCTACAGTAGGCTGAATGGAGGGTCCGGAGGGTCTACAGTGCGCCTACAGTAGGCTGAATGGCGGGTCCAAAGGGTCAGTAGACCAAAGGGTGTGTGGGGCAGTTGGTTCTGCGGAAGCGCTCGAACTAGGCCCACCTAGGGTTTTGCAGGTTCAGTTGCGCACTGCATTGGCCTCCTTTGAGTGAAAATGTCCAGTTTCTGTCATTCGGGAGGTTCATTGGAAGCCCTAAAGTATTGGTATTCCAAACATTGTACCCTCGTTTAGGTACCCGATAATGTGCCATCGTCGATCTCTGCTCATCGAAGGAAGCCTTTATTTTGCGGGTTGAACACGGTGCTAAAAAATTTTGACTCCGTATCGATCTACGAATGGTGGATTTTTAGGATGGGAAATATGTGATTATTCTTTTCTTAATATTATCGTTCTTTTGTATAAATAATATTTATTTCGCAATAAGAGTCACCTCAGCAGTGTACATTTACAAGGGTGGTTCAAACGATATCATCTACTTTATGCTTTCGATTCGATCAGAGCGGATCCGTCCCTCTTCAGCTTTTATTATTATTTCCCTTTTTTGTATCTTTTTCGTCCAAATGATTTGGTGTCGACGACACTTGTAAATTTATAAAGCCAATTCGTCGTGTTTCCGTTTTTCTTTGTCTGATCGATCGAACGTCAATTCATTGTTGATCAGGACGGATCCTTCGAATTGCGCAATTGCCGAAGAATTATCACAGTTCGCGATTTTTTTTTGCCGTCAATGCTAAACACTGCGAAACAATGTTCGTCGATAAACCATTGAGTGAGAAAAAATCAAACATATGTTTTCTTTTTTTTTTATGCTTTTTTTTTTTGCTATCGTCTACGAACACTGAATTGCAACTCGAACAACAAATTGAAGAATCATTATTATTGCAAATTGTCCATTCTCGAAGTTGCTCTGTTAACGCCGTTTTCTTTTTTTTTTTTTTTTTGTCTTCGACTTCACGTGGAACTAATAGCGAAACATAGCCTAAGATCTTGCGAAAATAACGATTGAAGCTATATCCTATAAACCCATTTAATTTTTATTAATTTTTAAAATCCCTTCGGCCTCGTGTCAATCTCGTGGTTTTTTTTTTATTTTTTTTTTCGTGGATATTGTATATTCTTTTGTCCTAAAATCTTCTTTTGAAGCATCGTTAAAAGGGTTTAAATGATTAACGGCATTCGTGTTTTTTTTTCTCTTTGTTACATCTTTAAGGGATCGTCACAGTGTAAAAGTTTCAAAAAATCGATATTTTTTTTTGCATTTTCCGATAGTATAGACGTTTATAAACGTGGACCTGGCATCGCCGGTTGATCTTATGTAGATAATTTATATGGAAATTCCGCACTCGAAACCTTCAGTGCGTTTTTCTCGAAATGTCGTTTTTCAAAACGGCGTACACTCACAAGGGAAGAATTTTCAAGCTATCCGTCTCAAGTTTTGACACAACATTCTTCATGCCATTCTTTATCTTGCTATGGAAGCTTTTTTTTTATCTTCATATTTTTTTTTAACGAAAAACTGTCCAACAAATAGGCTAAATTCGATACTTTTTTTTCAAACCGCCGTCATTTTGTCAATTTCGATTAAAAAAAAAACGTCCTCAGCAAGATAGCGGCTTTCATACTGATTAATAATCTTACAATTTTTTTTCCAGATAATATTTACGGCAACAACCATGTACACCGTGAAGCCTCCTTTTTTTTCAAAGACATTTTCAACCGTTAAAAAAAATGTAAAAAAATAAAAATAAACGTTTAAAGATTTATTTCCTATTCTTCATGAGTGCTTTGATTTGACATTAAAAAAACAGTCTGATTAGTGTATTTTAGCATCGAAAAAAAAAACATCGCGAAAATCAGCTGTTTTTCGACTCGTTACACTGTGATGATCCCTTAAAAATGTATTTCCCCATAAACATGGGGAGCTCGACAAACCATGCCGGCATCGTCATCGTCGCGGACTCCATTAGACTTTGAAAATACTATATAACAAAGCTTAACTTTTCGATCTATCAACGCGATCCACTTTAACGTCGCGAGTATCGGCGCACGATCCATTTCCGGCGCGCACTGAATCTACCAGAGATCTTCAAGCATATAAAAGATATTTCTGATGTCTCCCTTGCGATTTTTTTTTTCTTCTTTTTTTCCTGCACTCGTATCGATTGCCTCTTCCGTCACGCGTCAATTCTCGCGTTCTTTTTTTTTTCCTTATAGATACCTGAGAACAGATTAAAATCTAAATTTGTTTTTTTTTTTTTCGTGCTTCACGAGAACCTTTTGAACAACGATTTTAACAAATTTAAATACCATTATTGTTCTTACAATTTATAATAATTAATTACCCAATCGAATTCGCCAGTGACGACAGATCACCCGACGCTTTGCCATTTCCAAAAGTGCTAAAATTCCTTCGATTCGAACGACTGTTTCGGTCGTCGGTAAGAAAAAAATGATAAAGACGAAGAAAAAAAAAAACAAACGTAAGAGGCGCCTGCGCGTATTGAGCCAAGTCCCCGGGCAGCCGTTGAACAAATGTCAAATTTAGCCAGCATGATTTTACGGAAAGTGGTCCCCGCACCTCGTGTCGGGCCTCACCATGTGCTGCACTTATTGGATGGATTCATCCGTGCAGTGGCGGGACAACGAAAGGCCTCGGCGAAGGCCGGCGAGTTCATCATAACGACGTTGACCCTAAAAACATTTTACTTTTCAGTCTTATTATCAACAGGCAGTTTGTTCTTTTATTGTGAAAGCTTTGACGAGTTTCCGTTATTTTTTTTTTTTTTTCATAATCAGTAAATTTTTATAATTTATCTGCGTTAACCCTCCACGGTCAAGAGGGGTCAAAATTACCCCAAGCACAACTTTAAGCTATAATTACTATAAGTTGTTGACGGCCACTTTTTATAATAAATCGCTGATTTTTCATAATTATCGTTCTTTATTTCACTCCGAAATGTCTCTTCAGATATAAGAATGGATACCTTTTTTTAAACGCTGACTATGAAGCTATTTTTTTCCTTAAACTATCATATCTCAAGAGTATCACCCAAAAATTTTATGAAAAAAAATTGAAAATTGCAAAACTTATGATTTTTTTTAGTGAAAAAAGGGTTTTTTTCACGCATTGACCCCTTGCTGATTTTTTTCCGCCATTTTAAAATTCGATACAAATATAATACCGAGAATGCTACATTTTAGAATATTCAAACTAATATCCTGAATTTTTATGAGTCATTCGGAACGATACAGTCAACGCGGCAATCGTTTGAACATGGCTGGGGTCATTGCGACCCCCCTGTGACCAACGTAGCCAGAACGTAAGAACGCGAAGGGTTAAACATCGTAATTTTACATAATTTATTTACATCATTTATGTACTTTAAACATCGATGATTATTTTGATCACCTTTATCAATTACTTTGATCAATTTCATAAATTGAGAATAATTTGAATAAAGTTTCGAAAAGCCCATACCGCCGATTAATTTGGAATTTCGTGTCGCCATATAATTTGTCTCGTTGATCACGAATATGATAATGAAAATATCCGCAAATTTAATTTTCAAAGTCAAAACTCATGAAAACTGATTTGTTAAAAGTTTTTCTATTTTATTTTCATAAATGGTGATCTTGAAGAAAAATGTTTCCTACAAAAGTTGTAGCCTATAAACAGATTGAGCTTTTATTTTCTATATAGGTTTTGTCTAAAACCATTCTGTTTCGAGAAAAATGGGATAATGCTCCAATAAGTCCATCACAAAGTGATTCAAGGCTAGATTGTTTCAAAAGCTCTTTCCTATGGACAGAGTTTCAAGAGTTATCCACAAGAAAGAATTCGAAATTAACAACTTCTCTACCTTAATCTTTCAGGACTGTGCAAAAAGATAACTCACGAATTTAAGCAAATGTTATAGACTACATGTCAACATCATGTTTTTTTTTTGTTTCAGGTCAAAACAGTGCTTCGAATTCCGAACTTTTCTTTTCCATTGAAGGCAAGTTTATTCGAGTCTTACCTCTCTGGATAGGGTGTGTGGTAATCGAGCTCAACGGAGAGGATGTAGGCCTCGGCAGTCATATTAGAACAATAAGTCTGTCGAAAATACAAAAACAAAATGTGCCTTGTCAATAAAATGGAAAAAAATTGAGGGTCCTTTTCACAATAAGCCATGTTTCTAATTTCGAGAAACGATTTTACTCTTCTCGTCCTCATCGTTGCGTCGAAATTAATCAACTGGGCAATTGGTTGAAGGGGTTACGTGGGTTTGAAAATTTCAAAAAAATCCATTTTTTTATTTTTTTATCTAATAGTACAATATGTCTAGAATATTCTTCCAAAGTTTTGAGTCAATCGGAGTAAAAGTCTAGGAGAGAGGGCCTTTGGGAATTCCGCCCGTTGGGAAAGACCGGCTTGGAGAAACTCAGGTATAATTTTTCTCAAAACACTATTTTTGAAGTCGGTGGACACGATTTCTCAAAAACTAATGCAACGATCTTATTGAAATTTTGCACACTTCTTCAAAATAGCATTGACTAGTGATTGAACGAAGATTTTTTTTTCAATTACAACTAATTTTACAAGGCAAATTGTGCAAATTGTACCAAAAATGGAACTATTTTGCATACAACTCTGCCAAAAATTCAAATTTCAATTTTTTTAAAAATCCTTCGTTCAATCACGAGCTAGACTTCTCTACTAACAGAAAAAATTTGGTTTTTTAATTTCAGATAAAGCTATCATGAGTTATCCTGACCACCACGAGGACACTTTTTTTAGGGGTCTCCGGAAACCAGGTCCCACCGGCTGAATTTTCCAAATTTTTGGATGAAATTTTTTTTAAATATTGTTGAAATGTTGCTCTTTTATGGTTTTAACATTTTGAATAAAATAATTTATATATTATATTTTTTAAAAATCGAGAAAATATGCTTTTTTTGGCTTCGAAACCCACGTAACCCCTTACTCAGTTTGCTATTAAAATGGAATTTGTCGATGAGCTTTCTTGCTCACCTGGGCGGCGCTTATGAAAAACAACTGGCTCGGACGAACGGCCTCCAGACCTGGCAGCGTACGATCTCTTCCGTTGCTCAGTGTATACCAGGTCTGGTGAGAAATCTGCACAGCACCAATGTCAGCAACGTTCTCGTTTCTCGTCACGTTCCAATCAAACTGGAATAACGAATAAGTGACTCTTCTAAATTTCTAGACACTACAGTAAATTCATATGAATCTATCATTTAGACTTTAGCAGTTCATCATCATTACCCACAAAAAAATGAGTTTTAAATTTAAAAAATGGTCGTACAATAATTCAATAGACCAAGAGGACTTGCCTGAACATCGACATAGTTGCCGAAAAATTTGACCTTTCGCCAAAATCTTTTCGCGTACAATTTGGCAACGCACTCGATTTTCGCCTCGAGACGACTCCAAGCTTCCGGTGTAATCCAGAGCCATTGATCGTTAACGACATCGGGATCTATCGGTAAGCGACGATGATGAAGATCAAATGCGTGCAAAATCTCGTGAGCTATTACCGAGCCGAGAGTTGCGTGGACAGCGTAAGATGGTCCTCCGTCCCAGGACCACGACCAGGCAGTCATCATAGCGAGTGGTATTACTTTTGTCCGAAATTAAAGAAAACACACAACCTCACAAATTCTAATTGCATTTTTGTATCCCCACGTATCCTCCCTCATCGCGCGTTCTTTTGTGCACAAATATTTATATTCAGCTCGCAGTTGAATGTGCGAAAAATTGTTTTCAATGTTTCATTTTTCAATATTTAATATACGTCTTTATATGAGTTTTCTAAGTTACTGTGAATTATCGCTTATAGGACTATTCTCGTACCATGATCTGAATTGATGTTGATCCTCTGAGTCACGGTCTTTGTAATATTTTGACATGTAAGCATTCAGACTGGCAACGAGCAATTGTTACGTCAACGTATTATGAAAATTAGCTTCGCATGAAGAACAGTTCTTTTTTTACATGTATATTTTTATCTGGATGAATGATGAAATTCCAGAACCAGATAAATGAGCTGCCAAAAAATGTACTCCTATGCAGTCTTGATTAAAGTTAAATCAAGTTCAATCAATCAAGATTATTCAATCCAGTTCATTCAACCAAGTTCATTTAATCAAGTTCATGCAATCAAGTTCATTCGATCAAGTTCATTCAATCAAGTTCATTCAATCAAGTTCATTCAATCAAGTTCATTCAATCAAGTTCATTCAATCAAGTTCATTCAATCAAGTTCATCCAATCAAGTTCGTCCAATCAAGTTCATCCAATCAAGTTCATCCAATCAAGTTCATTCAATCAAGTTCATTCAATCCAGTTCGTTCAATTAAGTTCATTCAGTCAAGTTCGTTCAATTAAGTTCATTCAAACAAGTTCGTTCAATCAGATTCGTTCAATAAAATTCATTCAATAAAGTTCATTAAATCAAATTCATTAAATCAAGTCCGTTCAATAAAATGAATTCAATAAAATTCATTCAATCAAGTTCATTCAAGCAAGTTCATTCAATCACGTTCATTCAATCAAGTTCATTTAATCAAGTTCATTCAATCAAGTTCATTCAATCAAGTTCATTCAATCAAGTTCATTCAATCAAGTTCATTCAATCAAGTTCGTTCAAGAAAATTCATTCAATCAAGTTCATTCAATCAAGGTCATTCAATCAAATTCATTCAATCACGTTCATTCAATCAAGTTCATTCAATCAAGTTCATTCAATAAAATTCATTCAATCAAGATCGTTCAATCAAGTTCATTCAATCAAGTTCATTCAATAAAATTCATTCAATCAAGGTCGTTCAGTCAAGTTCATTCAATCAAGGTCGTTCAATCAAATCCATTCAATCAAGATCATTGAATAAAGTTCATTGAATCAAGTTCATTGAATCAAGTTCATACAACCAAGTTCACTCAATCAAGTTCATTCAATCAAGTCCATTCAATCAAGTTCATCTAATCAAGTTCATTCAATCAAGTTTATTCAATTAAATTCATTCAAACAAGTTTATTCAATCAATTCAAGTTAAAGTTCAATCAAGTTCATTCGTGAAAATGGCACTCCGTGTATTAGAATTGTCTTCTGAAATGCATGTACTCAATTCGAAAAAAATGTCCTCAAACACACACTTAAACACGACTTACAAACTTATGGCAATGAAAGCATCCTAAAATTTGCACAGTCCACATTGACAGGTATGCAATACGTACGTACCGATTGAATTAGTCGAGGACTCGTAATAAGCGTTTACCGCGTACGGATGGCGCCACCTTTAAAATATTTCACCACGATTAAACACCTTCAGTTTAGTACGCAGAAAGAATTTAATCACGACTTAATAATTGCCACGCATTTAAGGCCTTGTAAAGGTGAAAAAATACATGTTTTATTCCGATATTATTTTAGCCTGAACTTTAAAGAATATTTTAAGCTGTTAAAAATTACAAATTTCAACAAATTTAAAATTCACACATGAAAGATTGAATGAATATTGGATAAAAAAAAATGTAGAAATATATGCGTTACTTTTTTTCAGAGCTTCTGAAAATGCACCTACGAAAATCGACTAAATCACGTGTATAAGGCCTCAAACAAAAATGAATGATTGAATGTCACGAATTGAATGGCAATTTAAAGATTACAGGCATAGATCGAATGAGAATATAAGACTTGAGAGCCCCAAATGTTTAACCTGTCACTTATGTTTCTCCGCAATAATTGTCCATTCGGGCTACGAGTTTGTCGGAACCTCCGGATGACATTAGCGAAAAAATCATCGGGATCGATGGCGACCTAGAAAATAACACGGTGGAGATATATATATATATATATATATGTGTCATGGAACTCGAGACCAAGATATATATTTCATGATACGAATTAGACGGCGGATTTATGCGAATGGACCGGAAGTCCCACTGACCTCGGTCATTTCGCGTTCCAGTAGGCTTTTGTTGTGGAAACCAGGCCAAACGTGAAATTTTCCACGCAACGCGTCCAGCTTGAGGAGAGCTTGGGCCCTTGTGTCGTCATCGAGCCAAGACATCACGAGCATTCGTTCCGCTAAGGTCTCTTTGACGCGCTCAAAGAGTCCAGAAACCTTTGGAAATCAATGACACATTTGTGAAGTTTTGATTGGAAAGGGATTACTGCTTCAATCGACAGCGAAATAAACATCTGGATTAAGCCGGAGTTACTACGATAATTCTTTTGAACAATTTGTCAATAAACATAGATATTTTGTCACGACAATTGTTATTTAAAGATGCTCATTTTTTCCAAGACCCAGTCCAATTAAATCATAAATACGAAGATTCTATCGTTTTTTAAATAAATAAATGATTATCCAGACAATTTGGTCATTTCTTTTTTCTCATCATAAGAAAATGTGCTCAATTGTTTAACCCTTCGTGGTCACCCTGGGTAGAATCGACCGGTCGATCAATTTTTGCCGTAAATATATAATAGTTCCCGGCTTCGAATGGGACTGTATTCACCATCTTACACGTCGGAAATCCTTTTTTGGAACGCGCACTATGCTACTATTTTTTTCCCAAAAGTAGCATATCTAACGAGTATCACGTCCAAATTTTAGGTCAAAATGTTGAAAATTCACGGGACTATGATTTTTTTTAGCGAAAAAGTATATTTTTTGCGCTTTCACCTCTTTATGAATTTTTTTTAACATGACGCCATTTTATTTCTCATAAATAAATTTATCCTCCATTATCTAGAAAGTTCAAAGCATATTCCGTAATTTTTTGAACCACTTCGGACGGATAGTTTGGTCACAATAATTTTTTTGAAAACTGACTGGCTAGAATCGACCCGAGTGTGACCACCGCGGTTGAATTTGGAAGTGTGACCACGACGAGTTAAATTCAAAATGTTTTTTTTTTCTCGAAAGCGAAGTAGCGAAGCTTATGGAAACTTTGAAGTTGAAATTGTATCGGGCATATTTACGTCTCAAAAATAAAACATAATTGAGCATGAATAATTTATCGATGTGACGCTTGACTCGCCAGAACTCGGACGAAAATTATATTTTTTCGGACATTACAATCAACGAGATGAATTTTTAACATTGTTTATGTAGCGTCTGGGAATTCGCATCACTGTTGATATCATCTACATATCAGGTTTTGCAGGATATTTATAGGAACTTGTATTTTAATTGTTCATTTATTAGGTAAAAAGACAAACGTAACTAATTATTTTTTAATTGGAAAGACTTGATTATTAAAATGTGTAAAACTGATTATCATAAAAAAATAAGTAAATAAATAAATATAAAAATAATCGAAATTGAGGTTTAATTTCACATGTATATTTTTTTTTAATCGCAACACACTCTAAAAAAGCAGCTGTAAAAAACAGCAAAAAAAATAGAGGTTATTATTATAAATATCAAAAAATATTAAAAATATCAGAAAATTGGATATATATTAAAGTATTGAATACTTTCGATATTTATAATAAATAACGGATTTTTACGAACCCTGCTACATATATATTTTTCATTACCGTCTAGTTTTATACTTCATATTTATAACCGACATCTTTCAACAAACTTTAGCCTTCGAGATACCAACCAATTAGATTCGATTTCACTATTTTTCGTACGAGCAATTTATTCCCGAAGAATTCTAATAATTCGAATAGAACTACGATTTAATATATATCATTGGGGCAACAACAACAAATATAAAAGCGTTTATTAAAACATTCGTCACTATATCTCGTGGCAATACTCACTCTGTTGGCCAGGGTTTCCAAATAGTCCGGCCTATATTGTTGTACATACAGGGCACCGACGACCTCGCCAAATATATTATTCGTCAGTTTGCCGCACGACTCTTTCCAATTTACGCTCGCAGTCACGTTCACGATGTCGTGCAACGTGTCGACAGCGTAGAGTAACAGCAAACCGTTATGAATAACCCTTTGAATATAAATTAAAGAAAAAGCAAAAACAATTAATTTTCACATACAGGATTGAAGCACTGACGCTCGTATGAAAAAAAAATATCAAAACAAAAGCTTCCGCATTATTTGCCACATTCATTTATGAAGATAAGCGACTAATTAACGTGCCAATCGTTAGTTGAATTGCAATATTTCATTTTCTGACCTGCCACACGTGAAAATCAAGCCTCAATTATTATGATAATGATACGTTGGAATAACTTGCATCATAATTCTATGAGCAAGCTCAGAATGTGGTTACCATTGTTCGTGTAGCATTAATTATTAAATTGGTTCCATGCTCGTTAAATGTATTATGATAAATCGACCATTCTGTTAATACCCATAGGGATGGGGTGGAGGAGAGTCCTAATTCGAATTAATTACGTGACGTGAAGAGATTAACAATTTTCGACAGCCATCATTGTTCGTAACAATGTTATGGCCTTAGGCCACTCTGGAGGCCAAAAAAGGGCATAATTTGTGATTTTTTTTCAGCGAAACCATAAAATAAATCGGAGTTCCAAAATAGGGGTTTTATTATACACGTAATTGACTATAAAAAATTATTTTTTCACAGCGATACATGTCAAAATGGCGACTGTGCAGTATTTTTCCGATGACGCCCTTTATTTTTGAGTTATGATGAGACACCAAAGTTTTTTTCGATTTTATATAAAAATAGCTATAGAAGTACGTAGGATTTTTTTGATATATTGTTTTTTGTCAAAATCGCGCATTTCTGAGACAAAAAGTATAAAATGAAAAAAAGGAACTATGCAATATAATTTAAAAAAATCCTACGTAGTGCCTCAAAAAATGTAATTCTAAATACACAGTTTAAATTTCAAGTGAATCGGTTGAAATTTGTTTGAGTTATGAGTCCGGCCGACTTGGAAAATGTCATTTTGAGATAAACGCGTTTAAAGTCAGTAGAAAGTCACGACATGAATCAAGAGGGGTTGCGCTAGAATTCGAAAATCGAAATCGAGATTTTTCACATCCATAATCCTTTGGAATATGTTTCTATAGGTCCAAGGTACATTTTTAACAAACAAAAAAATCGATTCTTGGAAAATCCTAGAGTGGCCTAAGGCCTTAATGCGATGTTGCCACGTTTAGCCTACAAGTTTCGTTAATATTCGAAAACAAACCGTTCAAGCTCAAAATTCACATATTATTTCGAACGAAGGCGAGAAAGAATTGATTATTTAGCACGTCGTTACTAACACTATAATCACGGTTTGCTTAGTTTTTTATCGGCTCATCACAATTATTTTTGGGCCTATAGCCCTATAACTGATATTTACGAGGTGTCGTATGTATTATCAAATGGATAAAGATTTAACTTAAACATTAAAAATCTCCAAAACGATGTTGTAAAACTGATTGATTTTTGGACAGTCAATGCATCCTAAATTAATCTCTCGTTGATATAAATTTCAATCGCCTACCAGCATTTCCATTGTGGTATCGAAACTCCTCAACTAGATGCATCTATTTTTTTTCAAATTTGAACTAACTAGATTTTTCGTGAAATCAAATTTTCCTATCGAATTCCATTATTAAAATTATTTATTTTAAATGTATTTATTCATTCAAATCAAGATTTATTTCATATCCTCTGATAACTAAATATTTTATTTATTCCTAATAAATCTGTGATTTGGTTTCATCTGGTAATATAAGACAAAAGAGACTGTCGAAAAAATGGTACAAGATTCAGTCTCTCAAAAATCTCATGGCTTTAGACGTAACGCTGTTCCTCAACACGGCCTCCATCCGGAAGCCACATACTTTTGTAATAAAAAAAATTCATATAGTTTACTACAAAGATACAATTTTTTTTAGCGTATCTTCGAAAGTTTTTATCTAATTGGAATGTAACTTTGCACATGTGTATAGAAAAGTAGCGGATACGTGTTTTAGTTCGTTTTTCCGATATCTGCAACGATGGGGTTGAAACCGTTCTTTGATTTTTTAGCCAATACCGATGTATAATCAACTAAACTTTTGCAATACACGGTTAAATTCGTGTCAATACAAGAGTGTCAAGTTCTACGATTCTATTCAATATTTATGTAAAATACACTCCCTCCAACCCTCAGCCCTCTCTGACAAAAAACCATCCAAGGGTCGTATACACTTGTATTGAAAAAAAAATGCAGTAATTAATTCCATAAATTCCATCGACATTTATCTGTCGAATAAAAAAATTCTTCGTTGGCCAATCATGATTCTAGCATCAACGTTGATGTCATCAATTCGCTCGAAACGTCCTTAACAATAGATATTTCGCGAAAGTGTTCGTTCTTCCCCAGAAACAACTTGGCCCAAATATTCACAATGCTAATTATCCCGGAAGGAACATAGTTCGTGTGGTGTCTAATTTTCAACGAGGATTCTCTGGCTGGACAGCTCTGGCCTCTGTACTAGCGTTCGCTAGTACAGAGAGCACAGAGCTGTCCAGCCGACTGGGTGATAATAGGGCCTGACTGATAATCAGACCTGGCAGCTATTTCGTTTCTGCCAACAAACTGCCCGTTATCTCCGTGATTCTCGTGCTATTATTCCTGAGGCAGGGATTTGGCAAAAGCTTCAAGTCGAGCAAAGCAACCCAACGATACAGTGCAAACGTCAGAATCACGCGGCAAGAGCCCTGCTGCGGTGGCTGGCGTTGGTCTCTCATTAAAGCTCGTTTCATCCTCGCATCTGGGGGTGGCGCGCAAATTCTTCAGATTCCCAACATTTGGCTCGGCAAATAATCCTAGTTTTGGTATCCATCAGACGGAGATACGTCGAGGCGTATAACCGTATGAGAAGATACCACTAAACCTTGCAAACTGTGAAAGGCAAAGTAAGCTTTTCATCGCATGATTATCAAAACCAAAAGATAATGTAAGTAAAATTAAGTTTATTCCACAATGACCGTAAGCCTGGAGTGTTCGAGTACTCTGGGTGAGAGTTGGTGGGATGGAAAAAAAAACGATCATCCAAATTAACATTATGACACTGATGACGATTTTGTCATAATCTACTGAGTGATTTGACAGTTTTTCAAAACATTTTAAAAAAATGTTCACACTATTCCGTGCGTAAAACTGCCATTCAGTGATGAGCGTAGGCAGTTTGAATATCTCCTTATGTTGAAAAGGGTTTTGTTTTATTGTAAATTTTATAAGAACGGTGTAGACGATCGAAGTAAAGTTTGGAAGGTGCATTCAGTTTATGAGAAAGAATTTACTGTATAAATTTCAATCAAATGGTAACACTTCACCACTTGTCCCGAAGCTCCTTAATGATGTTCGTCAACATTTAGGATGAATGAAGCGATAGGGTAGGGAGGGGCATGTTGAACAGTCGGGTAAGTTGGGCAATCGAAATATCTGAAAAACTAAGCAGTGCACGCGAGTGCATCAAATGACGGAAAGGAAGGTATGGGGGAGGGGGACAGATCACGCTATCACCCGTTGCCATACGGCGCACGAGACGGTAACACGCGACGTTTCATTATTTTTGCGCCCAAAAGTAAAAAAAAAACGTGATTGAAAGATTTTCTTCTACCATTGTAAGAGAAAAGATATTTCAAAGTTCATTGCAATTAATGTTAATGTTTCAAAACCTAACTAATTAACAAGCGACTGTTGGTTCATTACTGCATTGTACCAAATCATTTTGCATACGTCTGATTTTTGTATGCAATTCTTACTTTGTCCAAATTACCTCATACTCGTGCTCAACTTACCCCACTATCGGGGCAGGTTGAACAAAGTATGGCCTTAGTCATTTGAGAGCGATTATCTGTTAAACCAATAAAGATAACAGAAATTTCGTCTACAGACTTTTTTTCCCCAGATAAATTTCCTATTGACCAAAGTAGGTTTCATTTTTATACGGCAGACTGTTAAGGAATTACAGGGCGATAATTCCAAACTTGCTCAACATGCCACTCACTACCCTACTATTATTCCTCAATGTCTCGTAACTCAATGGCCATTGTTCAGATGACTACAATTGCTACTGATCGACTTTATGATCCGATAATAGCGAAGATTACCTGAACAGCCATTTGAAAATGTGAGTGAAAAGGTAGAAGTGGAAAAGACGAGAAAGCAGAGGCTCTTTGGTCTCTTTGAAAGCGTTGATCCGACTCGCCTCTTCTACCCCCCATCATGCACAACACTTCGGAGAACTGTATATCTTCATCACGTCCAACTAACTGAAACTCTTTCGCCATTGACAAAGCTCAAAGGTGCACCAGCACCAAACCGACTTCTCCGTCAAATGGTACTCTCAAGCATTAAAGACCGTTCTTTCGTTTCCGACTTGTACGTAGCACAATGGGACAATTACCCTCGAGTGCCCAGGGAGAGAATTTTTACACCGGATTCTTCAGTGAAACTCGCCACAAGCTTTCACTGTACTTTCTCTCTATTTTTTTCGACTCTAAGCATCAGCTATTCGCGCACGACGGATAAGTAGAGAGAGACTGAAGAGAGGGAGGGAGAGAGACAGATCAAAAGCCCTACGTGTCTGCATACATGTGGAATCCGCGAGAATTCTTTTTTTTTTCTTTCATAATTCGAAATTGGAAAAAAGGTCGCATTCAGGTCGTAGGAAAAAGCGTGTGAAAAACTGTGGAATCGTTGGCGCGTGAAATTACTAGATTTGGCAGGATCACATTGCAGTTCTATGTCATGTAGGTACTTCGTGTTTTATTGAAACGGACAGATGGATTATGAGATTGAAACGTCCATATTGGATGGATAGGGGATTACGAGACGACAGTACGAAATTTTTTGGAGCTAGTATTCTAGTCATTGGCCTCTCAATTTGCAGACAACGAACCTCTCTATCCGAAACATTGAATGCCTATTGTGCGATTCTTTCTAAACGCACCAATTCAATTTCCATTGACTATTATTTTTGTATTTTTTTACGCGTAGGTCCAACGCGTTCGTAATGATGACTCGGTCATTACTTTTGATACTGACAGGAAAATTCTTTTGATATTAACTAGATGCGTCCATTTGATTTTTTTTTTAATTCGTATTAACTAGATTTTTCGTGGTATAAAATTTTTCCTATTACATTCCATTATTGAAATAATTCATTTTGAATATATTTATTTATTCAAATCAAGATCTATGAAAATTCGTCTAATAACTAAATATTTTATTTATTCCTAATAAGTTCGAGGTGCGGATAAATCTGTTCAAAAAACAATTTAGTTAAATCCACTAAATGTGTCTATTTAATTTTTTTTAATTTAAAATAAATAGAATTTTCGTAGTCAAACATTGTTCTATTCGATTGAATTAATGGTTGAATTAAAAGTTTATTAGAGACAAAAGAAGCTCGAAAAGCTCGTAGAGGAAATGCAAGCTTCAAATGAGTTGCATGAGGAAGAGGAAGGACTGCTGTATGGTGCTGGAATCGCTGATTAATCGGTAAGACACTTTATCATTTGATTAAACACATTTGACTTTGAGTTTTTCGTTCGTGAAACTTTAAACGTGTTTTTCTCGAAACGACATTTTTTCAATTTGCGGGAATCATAACTCAAAAACTAATTGATGGGTCATCTTCAAATTTGGAACACGTTTACATAGTATAATTTATTAAGACATTAACCTAAAGTTGGAAAGATTAGATTCTTCAAAACATATTTATTATTGCAAAATGCCGGGAAAAAAATGCTAAAAATCGATCATTTTTTTCAGTCACAGTCCAACATTCAATTCTCTATTTTTTTTTTCAAAATTTAGGTTCATGTTCTTAAAAAACATCTCAAGAATGTATAAAAATTTGTTGGACTATTTCAGAGGCAAATTGCGAGCTGCACAATTCCCGCAAATCGACAACGACGATGAGGACACGCCAAGAGACACAGCGGATTACACCTTAATTAATGCATGAAATAACTTGAAAAAATGACCAGAGATATATGAAAATATGAATAAATTATTGTCAGAGTTGCGGAAATGTCCGTTTTTTTTTCACAATAAAAAAAAGGCAAAAAATCATCTATTTTTCGATCTCCTAAAGTGGTTGCCCGCCTTAATTTAAATAGATCCTATTTTAATTAAAAAAAATTTTCGCAGTATACCAAAGTGTTAGATTCAATCCTTAGATATGTAGAACAAAAGTTAGAGATTGGCTGATAGCGTAACAAGACGTCAAGATCAACATTAAAATAATTTATGGAACATTTGGAAAAGCGATTTTAGCAAGCGCGAAATAAACAGCGATCTTGTACGTAATAAAGTACGAATCATCTCCAACCAAAATACTTTACGTGAATCATCCAGTTCAGAAACGCCAATAATCGATCGATGGCCGACATTTCCATAGCTTAATGCATCTGTGGAATGATACCAGTGTAAAATGGGATTCAGGATAGGGGGCGTGGAAACACACGAAGAAGAACCTGAATGGTGAACGTTTATTGGCTCTATATACCAACATTTCATGGCAGAGATGCACACACAGAATCCAACAAAACGTTTTCCCAGGGCTGAATTGAAGCATCGGAACAACGGTCTGACAACGCACAACGTAAAACAATGAATTGATTCTCCCTCGGTCTCGCTTCTAGCAGATCTCGTTCAGCAGGCGAGTTGCATTTCGATATGCTTTTTTCTCGTCCCGGCTCTCCGGTTGAAAATACAAAGCATACAACAGTTACTGACGCGAAACAGTCGAAATTTTCACAGCTGTCTTATTCGAGAAATATTTGAACGCAAACGATACCTTTCAAAAAGAAATGGATTGTTCAGATGATAACACTAAGAACTCATAAGGAAACCATTTCTCGTGTCCCCATCCAGTTTCGTTGAATTTTTTATATTGTTATTTTTCATCGAAGTCATTTTTTTAACCCTCCACGGTTACCCGGGGTCAAAATGACCCCAGGCGCAACTTTAAGCCAAAATTACTATAATTTTTCGGCGGCGACTTTTTATAACAAATTGATCATTTTTCATGATTATCGTTCTTTATCCTACTCCGAAATGGCTCTTCAGATATAAAAATAAGTACCTTTTTTAAAATACTATGAAGATATTTTCTTCCTCAAACTATCACATCTCAAGAGTATCACCCTAAAATTTTATGAAAAAAAAATTGAAAATTCTAAGAGTTATGATTTTTTTTTTAGTAAAAAAGGACTTTCTCAACGCATTGATTCCTTGCTGATTTTTTTTCGCCATTTTAAAATTCGAAAAAAATATAACACCGAAAATGCCACATTATAGAATGTTCAAACTAATATCCTGAATTTTTATGATTCATTCGGAACGATACAGTCAATGCGGCAATCGTTCAAACATCGCTGGGGTCATTGCGACCCCCCTGTGACCAGCTTGTTATAACCAGAGCGTGTGATCGCGAAGGATTAATTAGAGGAAGATCGGTCTAAGGGGTGCAATTTACCAGCAAAGTCTTCAGTATGATTTCCAAATTTACATATTTTCAGTCGAAATATTAAATTAATGCTAATTGGAAAATAGTATACTGCCAAAAAATAGTACATTATCGCACGTAGTGCCTCAGAAAATGTAATTCTAAATATACAGTTAAAATTTCAAGTGAGTCGGTTGAAATTGGTTTGAGTTATGAGTCCGGCCGACTTGAAAAATGTAGTTTTGAGATAAACGCGTTTAGTTAGTAGAAAGTCACGTCATGAATCAAGAGGGGTGGCGCTGGAATTCGAAAATCGAGTACTTAAAGATTTTTCACACTCATAATCTTTTGGAATATAATTTTATAGGTAGTAAGGTAAATTTTTAACAAAAAAAAATCGATTTTTGGAAAATCCTAGAGTGGCCTAAGGCCTTAAATCAAATTTTAAAAAATCAAATAGACGCATCTAGTTAATATCAAAAGAATTTTTCTGTCAGTGTACGTGGGTATTCTATTAATACGTCGCCAGGCGGAACCAGCAACTTTCATTACCTTCGAATGACCACAAAAGTATTCAATGATCCTTCGGTAATCCAAAAAATCTGCCAATTTGATGACAGTTTTTGCAGGTTGGTGAAATGGTCAAACCATTTTTACATATGGAGGCACACCAACTGGAATGAACAGACTCGGAAATTACGACTGGATAACCGCGAACTATTGAGTTGGAGGTAGTCCAGAAATCGGAATTTCTGGACTGTATATTAGTCATATATAGGAACGTATAGTTATAGTTGGCCCATTCAATATTCGATATCCCAAGGTTCTCACTTTCCTCTAGAGGGTCATATAATTCGAATGTAATAGGTTTGAGTACACGCCGGAACATCAAACGCGCCCCCCAAACGCAGTCTTGTTTGTACCTCAACGCATAGGTTAGTTCAACGGACTGTGGTTGCTGCTTTGCGTAATACGAGAAGCACAGAACAGGATTGCAACATGTTAGGTGGACCCCACTGGCTCTGGTTCAATGGAGCGCTGCAATGCGATCGATTAGGTCATCCGGAGACAACCAACCCATAGAGCGGATGTCTGAGAGGCCGAGCCAAGTTTGATATCAAATCTGGTATATGGCTTAATGTTGTGGAAGGATTCCGAAGCGTGGGAAATCTCGTATTTCAATTTTTCCTTCAATCTCCACATTGTTATTCGCCGTGCCCAAGCGTCAGTAGCCGAGCATCACTTGACGCTTCGAAGGTATAAAATTTGCGATAGCTCTGCTAAACAAAGACGTGCTAGGTCTTAATTTCTCTCTTGGCTAGAGAGTTTGTATCCCAAAAACTGTAGTAAATAGAGAAAAAAGAATTCCGAAAACCTTAAAAAAAAACCTATGAGTCTGAAAAATCGACCGTGATATCTGAACTTTTGGGTTTAGCTTTGCATTGAAGGAGCCTACCAGTCTAGCGGAAAAAAGGTGAATTTCGACAACTTTTTTATGGATGGCCAATTAACCCTTCATGGTCATCTGGGTAGAATCGACCCGCCGATCAAGTTTTGATGTAAATATATAATAGTTCCCGGCTTCGAATGGGACTGTATTCACAATCTTACCTGGACTTTAAAGTATCCTCATACCATAAAATTTACCCTCTTCACATGTTGGAATAAATACCTTTTTTGGAACGCGCACTATGCTACTATTTTTTCTCAAAAGTAGCATATCTAAGGAGTATCACGTACAAATTTTAGATAAAAATGTTTAAAATTCACGGAACTATGATTTTTTGAGCGAAAAAGTGTCTATTTTGCGGTTTCACCTCTTTATGAATTTTTTTTAACACGTCGCCATTTTATTTCTTATTAATTTTTCGTACATTATCTAGAAAGTTCAAGGCATGTTCCATAATTTTTTGAACCATTTCGGACGGATAGTTTGGTCACAATACTTTTTTGAAAACTGACTGGGTAGAATCGATCCAAGTGTGACCACCGCGATTGAATTTGGAAGTGTGATCACGAAGGATTAACAGAATGAAAATCTCGTTTCGTAGCCTTTATTCTACAGATTTAAAAATATCTTGCAACATTTTTTTCACAAGATTCTTTAACAAAATTGTGGTGCTGAAGCTGGATGAAGCGAGACACCTTTTTTTATAGTGTCCTGCGGCTGGCAACTTTACATCGCCAATTATTTACTGATTACCATGATTTTTTTTTTGGAACCTTATAACAACACTTTACTTAATTTAAATAGGATTTATTTAAGATCAATAGGTTTTTTCCTTGTCTCACGGCCTACTACGATCCCATTTGTTTCAAATATATATTTTTATTTATTCCACCTATTCTTGTTAAATATTAAATATATTTAAATTAAATAAATAAAGATTAGAATCAAGAACATTCTTTCTTTGAACGAATGAAAAATATTTTTGAATAAAAAATATTTTTATTAGTGTGAATAAATGTCTATTTGATTCAAATATATATTTCTGTCAACCCAAACAAACCTTAACATTGGTCAATAGCTCGAATCAAATAAGTAAGTATTTGTTGCAATAAAGACAGGCCATTAATTCAATAAAATAGAAAAATATTTAACTCTACGAAAATGCTATTCAATATAATTTAAAAAAAATTAAATCGATACATTTAGTGGATTCAACTCAATTGTTTTTTGAACAGATGTAACCGAATCACAGACTTATTAGGAATAAATAAAATATTTACTTATCAGACGAATTTTACTAGATCGTGATTTAAATAAATAAATATATTCAAAATAAATCATTTCAATAATGGGACGCAATAGGAAAAATCTAATTTCACGAAAAATCTAGTAAATTCAAAAAAAAATCAAATTGACTTATCGAGTTAATATCAATAGAATTCTTCTTTCAGTGTAAAAGAATAAACGAAGCATAAATTGCATTTACGAAAAACTCACCTTTTGGAAAAACGATTGAGTAGTCTGCCGAGAGAACGAAAATATCGTGGCGCGGTGACATACACGTAGACAAGACGATCGTCCTTAGCGTAACCAGCACGAGGAGAATCACGATTGTACAGTCCAGCTGCCGTGCTACCCATTGTATCATTTAGCAGCGTCCCCCACCTTATCTAACCAAGGATCGTAACGCTTGAATAATTTGTCGTTTATACGATCGTAGATCGTAATACATTGATCCTCGATCAACGTGATGATTTATCGAAATTAACGAAAAACTTACATAACCGAAGCTCTCTTGAAGATAGGTCAGGTTGTAAGGCACGTAGACCCGTTGATCGACGTCGACCCAGTTGTACAGGTCTTTGTGCCTCGGATATATCTGCAGAAAATCAATGGAGTTGTAAAAATAAGTCAATGATCATTTTTCGTGAGGTTTATAAGAATATTCCTTCCAGATGATGTTCAACGAAGTGAAAAAGAAAACTACAATTATGCAAATAAAGATGGAAAATATAGTACTGTCGATTTCTGTATGACAATTGACAATAATTAGTGATAAGTCTGATGACATTGTAAGACCTAATGATGAGAATATCGTCGTTATTACCGCATTGTACCAAATCATGATGCATACGTCTGATTTTTTTTATGCAATTCTTACTTTGGGGAACTTACCCCATACTCATGCTCAACTTACCCCACTATTGTGGCAGGTTGAGCAAATGGCTTTAGTCATTTGAGAGCAATTATCTGTGAAACAATGAGGATAATAGGAAAATTGTCTACAGACTTTTTTTCCCCAGATAAATTTCCTATTTACCAAAGGGGGTTTCATTTTTATACGGCAGACTGTTGAGGAATCATAGGGCGATAATTCCAAACTTGCTCAACGTGCCACTCCCTATCCTACAAATAAGAATCGCGAACAGTCGTAATCAGAGCGGTTATCAGCTTCTTGATAGCTTTTTCATGGCAGGACATAAACTCTATTCTTCATTTCTCTATTCTCGCACATCTCTCTTCTTAAATATCTCTATTCTGGAGCAGATTTGATCAGAAACATCGCTATTCCAAAATATCTCATGTCTAAAGTATTTTTCTGCCGAAACATCTCTAATCGTAAAGATGCCACAATAATTCACTTCTGAAATATTACTGCCCTTAAATATCTCTATTTCACAATATTTCGTATCCGAGGCTTCTCTATTCTTAAATATCTGTATTCTTCAAAATCTCATGTGACATCCAAAACATCTGGATTCCGATGATTTCATCTCACATTATCTCTCTTCCGAAACATCTCTCTTCCGAAACATCTCTCTTCCGAAACATCTCTATTCCAAGAGCCTCTGCGTTGCACTTGTTTTATTCGTGGCCAATATAGTAAATGCAATTAACCTATAAAATCTTCATGCTCGCAATGCCCTAGTGATGCCGGTAAGTTACGAAAAAAAAGAACATTAGCACGATATCATTGTAATTTCGACATTATAATTGAAAAATCAAAAGTACTTTATATGGGAAATTCGTCATTCGCCAACTTCATATCAATTTCATTGCACGAATAAATCAAGTGCAACGCAGCGGCTCTTGAAATAGAGATGTTTCGGAAGAGAGATGTTTCGGAAGAGATATATTTCGGAAGAGAGATATTTTGAGATGAAATTGTCGCAAAACAGATGTTTTGGATGTCACATGATATTTTGAAGAATACAGATATTCAAGAATAGAGAAGTTTCGAATACGAAAGATTGTGGAATAGAGATATTTAAGAGCAGTAATATTTCAGAAGTGAATTATTGTGGCATAGTGATCTTTACAAATAGAGATGTTTCAGCAGAAAAATGTTTTATACATGAGATATTTTGGAATAGAGATGTTCCTGATTAAACCTGCTCCAGAATAGAGATATTTGAGAAGAGAGATGCGTGAGAATAGAGAAATAAAGAATAGAGTTGTTGTCCTGCCCTTTTTCATTCGCAGAGGCAATCAAATATTTTTGTTTTAAATTGAAATAATGTACTGGAAATGCAATACCAGTCTTCGAATGAAAACAAAGCTATGAGATTTTTGAGAGACTGAATCGTGTACCATTTTTTCCGTTTGTCTCTTTTGCCTTATACTACCAGATGAGACTAAATCACAGATTTATTAGGAATAGATAAAATATTTAGTTATCAAACGATATTGAATAGATCTTGATTTATGAATAAATATATTTAAAATAAATCATTTTAATAATGAAATGCAATAGGGAAAACTTGATTTCACGAAAAATCTAGTTAATTCAAACAAAAAAAATCAAATAGCCGCATCCAGTTAATATCAAAAGAATTTTTCTATCAGTGTAGAAGTTGGCGCTGAAATGAAATGTCATGAAATAGCAGAATAGAGTAACCGATTCTCCGGAAGAAAATGTTAAAAAACCAGGCACTCGATGATTCGTGTGAACAAAAACATGTGCGCGAATGTACCTTGCTGAGTGCGAGACAAAATTGCAACAGCTGATCCGCTTCCGAGCTTCTTTCCTTCGGGTCCATGTCCTTCGGCAAAAGGCCCTGAATGATTTTCTCGATTCGGCGCGATCTCTGCTCTTCCCTTGCATTCTACAAAGCATGACAAAACAAAAGGTAACATAATTTCATATAATTTTTAACATCCATCATTCATCATAATTTAGAAAAAAAAAAAAGAACCGTCACATTCAGCAACATTGAAAATGTTACACTCGCATTTGCGACGCGTACGCGTTGCCCGTGTAGAAAATAACATGTTTTTTTTTTTTCACGAAAAAAAGACGAAAAGTTTTAGCCACAGGGGAGTTTTACCTCGAGACGTCTAGGGTCTAACGTGTCGTCTTAACTTTTTTGCGTCTTTGGCGAAGACGGCTACGTACGTTGTCTTTTAGACTCGCTCCCCCTCCCTCATCCGCCCCCGCACACCCAACCTTCCGCCACAAGCACGGACACAGTTTTCTCAAGCACTTTCAGGTAAAACGATCGTTCGTACAGTGTTTCAAGACCACTCGCGAGTAGAGTTTTCTCGTTGCAGGTGAGCGAGCAAAACACGTCAAAGTATGCAAATATATATATACGTGCATACATATGGCAAAAGTTGTAAAAGCGTTGTCTCTGACGTGTTTCTCTAGCCCCTTTGCGCATATTAACACGGATCGAACTATGCACAATAATTAATTGGCAATCTGTGAACTTTGGCTCTTCCCAACGGCGATGAAGTTCGTGTCGTTGGAATAAAACGTAAGTTGAAAACAAAGTTTTTAGTATCGCTCAAGGGCTTACATACACCTGAGACGACCAAAAGTAAGGTTATGTTTGAGAATTTTTTTGTGTGGGAAAACTGAATTTCATTGAACAACCATGATATACATTTTAAAGTTTGACATTTTATCTACATTCAACGGGATACACAAGAATCAATGGTATCACAAAAACTGTCTTCGTAGAGCTGCTCAAGTTTTGCAAAAGCTTTCGTTGCACTGTGCCCAAGTGTGAAGCGAAACCTGATGACACATCGTTGCTCGAAATTGATGTCACTCATTTTTAGAACGCAGTAGAAAAAACTGTTTCACGAAGAAAAAAAAAACGCTACGGACAACCAAATGACTGAAGCGAGTTGAAACTGGTACTGAAGGGACGCATGTTCACGTGCCGTCCCTCAAAGTCCCGCGTCCCAAGTTTTGACAGATCCAACGCTACGTTACCAATCCCGTTACTTAATTTACACACCTCGTATTTATACTTTATCATCATTATTTCTGGCGAATTTATTCGTTGGCAATGATTAAAAATCAGCGGTATGACAATCACTGTCCTTTTTTGTCGAAACGCCCATTTGCCCAGCCGGCCAATCACTGTGTCGCTAATCCTCCAAGCTTTTCCTCACAGAGTCGTGATTTTTTTCCTCTTTCAGCGTCCCTTCACGTCCGCACGTACAAGCATATGCAGCAACGGGAATTCTCTTCGCATCCGTACATAAGTGAATAGAGTCTTTCACAATTTTTCAACTCTCGCAGAAAATATATGTTTTTAATCCTTTCTTCACCACCGTATCTATGAATCCTCCTCTCGCCAAGAAATCCTAGCTGTTACGACGAGATTAAAACGAACACAGTAAATTGTGTCATATACATGTCAAATAAAAAAAAAACAAACGGCGAAACAAACTAATTGTAAATGTATTGAAATCTAATTTATAAAAATTAATGTATGTGTGTTCGTCTTCTATGCCTTCGCGCATCGTTCATCCGATTGAGTTGAAACTTTGTACAGTTGTTGTTGGCACTTGCGTGAAAGTTTCTGACATAGTACCATCAAAAGAACAATAGGTGGCGCGCGAGTCGTATCGGATATGTGTAATAAGAGCAAATAAACGAGTGATAAAAATAAATTAACGAAAATAGGAGAAAAAAAGCGCTGAGTCACCTTGGTCGATGGCTTTGGGCCATACGCAATATACATGTGTGCCACAGAAAATTAATTCTACCGTTATTATTATTATTCGATTTTATTTTCCTCACTTTGCATTGGGAAAAATTTACTCACCCCCGGTGGCTAGGCTCGATCTTCATCTAGATAGTCATCTACATTTATTCATTTTTTTTCTATTATCTTCTATACATATGAAACAATTCCGTGACTGACTGACTGACATATAGACAACGCACAGCCTAAACCGCTGAAGATAGAAAAATGATGTTTGGAAGATATGTTCCTTCGAAGGTGTAGAGGTGCACTAAGAAAGGTTTTTTTTTCGAAAATCAACTCCAAATGGGGTGTGAAAGTTAGTACGGAAAATTGTATTCCTTGCGTGTATCAACTTGAAACTTGGTATGAATATTCTTCAAAACCAACAACAAGGCGTATTTTAGGATTTTTTAAAACAACCCCTAATTAGGGATGCAATGTGGTGTTGAAGTTTGGATGGAAAAGTCGATTTCCCTGCGTTTTATCTCAATGAAGTTCGAAAGATACATTCCTTAGCACTAAAAAGGATTGGCTTCTCGCATGGTCAACTATATATGTGGGCTGTTCGAGAGTATCGAGTGTCTGAAACTTGAATGTGCTTGCCGAAGACCATAAATCATACGATGTTGTCTACGGAACTATATTGCAAAGCCATACAGTTCTGTAGACAACAATGACGTTGCATGAAGGTTGGTATTTTTATACTACTATTTCATTAATTGACAATCCACAGTTCAGCCAGTCAGTCTACCATCGTGCCTAAGAAATATAACGCTCTACCTTCGTTCTGCATTTCTCACTTTTTTCTCTCTTTGTTTATCTCCTCTCTGAATAAAATCCTAAAGTCCAAGAAGTCCCGAGCAAAAGCTAGTCATAAATAAAAAATTCCAAAGAGAAAAACAACGACGATCTTCAATTAATTTGTTTCACCAGAAAAGTGTATTTTGAAAATGATTCACGTCGTACTGTACTGAAAAAATTCAAACCATTATTTCATAAGACGAAAAACCAGAATAAAAGCAACCTGAAACGCAACATTCGTCTATAATTTGCTTCGGATTGCGACAATTTGTTCAGTCGTTGGAACTGTGATAATCGATATAAATGCGATATAAAGTTTTGAGCGGGGGATGAACGATAGCCAGTGTGTCGTCCTCGTCGTCGCATTCATAATCGTTGATGAACGCGCATCGCAGATACGCTGGAGCATCGCGGGCTCGTTACCCAAAGTCATTAGCGTTAATCAACTAGATAGTATAACTATTGAGAACTGGGCACTATGGAGCCAGCCCTTCACTTCGAACATAATGAAACCGTGTTCTATACACTCACCCACACACTATTCGCTTACACATGTAATCCGACCTAATTACGACTTCTTCAAATTGATATTGCACCGCGTTTCGCTCGCTTCCAAAAAGCCTTTGAGGGGAGGGGGTTTTTTTCAGGCATTCACAAATAGTAGGTTAGGGAGGGAGCATATTGAGCAGTCGGGTAAGTTGGGCAATCGAAATATCTGGATAACTAAGCACCGCACGCGGGTGCATCAAATGGCGGACAGAGAGGTACGGGGGAGGGGAAACACATCACACCTAATTTTTTAATGCAATCCTTACTTTGACCAATTCACCTCACACACGTGCTCAACTTACCCAAAAAAATCGAACGCCAAATAATCGATACAAAAAATCGATGTTTCGAATCGAGAAAATCGATTCGTCTGAAGATCAATTCATCTTTCCACAAGTGCTATTACAATTTCAGAGCTTTCCCAGTTTTTTTTTTAGTTCGAGCAGAACCTCCTCAAGCACACGTGTTCCCCTTTGGCCGTCTGCATCGAAAAGATCCTGAGAAACCTCCTCAAGAATAAGCTGCCTTGAAATAACCAACCCGAAGTTCCATATTGTCTCGCGTCTCAATCTACATCGTTGCATCTCGTGCAACTCTCGGTGTTGCAGCTCCGGTATTTTCACACCTCTTGCAATTAACAGAAACGAAGCTCGTAACTTTTTCCATCGATATTCCGTTAACTCAGAAACGAATTCTCTTTGTTTCTGTATCCTTCCTTCATCCCACCCTGCACCATCAAACTCCTTTAGCCTCTACGGGTAGTACCGATCAACTCTCGTATCAAGCTTCAAAGCACCCAACATCCCTCCCTTGCTTACTCGTGTCCTCTCTCTCTCTCTTTCTCTCACTCCCTCCTCCTCCTCCTCTCTCTCTCTCTCTCTCTCTCTCTCTCTCTCTCTCTCTCTCTCTCTCTCTCTCTCTCTCTCTCTCTCTCTCTCTCATTACCTCGTGTTCGTGCTTCCATGCGCATCGTTGGGAACGCGAGAATCGGGGAAAAAGAGAAAAGTGAGAGGAGCGAAAAAAGTTTTTGTTTCGTTCTATTTTTAAATCGACTTTTTTTTATATCCCATCTTCACATAGTCGGGGTTCTCTCGTTTTATACGGTACGAGGAGAAACGGGGCAAAACGGTCCAGCGAACCTTGACCCATATATTCGTAATTTCTATGTAGAAAAATAAAATAAAAATTGACTGAAACTCTTGAACATAGCCGAGTGAAATCGACATCGTTCACCCTTTAGATGCGAACTCGTGAAGTAATTAACAGGCCGCGTAGATAACAAAAAAAAACAGTTCGTTTTGCAGCTTTTCGAAATACTTCGACATATTCTGCTTGCATAAAAACTTGTTTCCTCCCGCGGAAAACGTCGAATAATTCATTCATCGTTGGACTAATTAGATCGATGAGCTCGCGGTGCTGCTGCTCGCACACATTTATTCACCCCTGATGTGTACTCGCCCTATTTACGTGTATACGTTCGATCAGACACCTCCAAACCTTTTTCTAAATGCCGTCACCTGCCTGATGATTATTCATATTACTGACTGATCAAGACCCCTCCACCTTTCTGTACTTCCGAATAGCTGTTATCTCCGATTTAGCTTAAATTTTGCGCGGTTCTTCTTTTTTATAATATAAGTGACTGCCTAAATGGATTTTCGGCGTATCGTAATAGTTTTCGAAATATCGAATTGCGGAAATTGATTAATTAAAGGGCTATTCTACTGTGATGGCTCAGAAAATAAGCTATTTTTTAATTATTTTTAGTCCGGGCGATAGCGACACTCGTACAGATTAAGAATCTTTTTGAATTTTTTGTTTCAGATTTACTGGAGAGCGCAAATTATCAACGCCAACGACATACTTTTTCTTTTCATGAATTTACACGATTATCAATATTGTTAAATGAATATAAATTTATATGCAACGAAAAAAAATTGTTTTCTATTCTGTAAGAGTGTACCTTTAAGCGAAAAAAAAAGTTTGTACCGATACATGCAACGCCGAGTTGATATACTTTATACTTCGGTACATTTTCATCCCTATTTTTTTTTTTTACCGAAATAAATTTAATCGCGGCTCTTTCTAAAATGGCGAGGCGTCCAGTGCAGTCGTTCGTTCGCACGTCACTTTTTTTGCCTTCCAACCACGAGTTTCGAGTGAACTCGCCCACTAGACGCGTGACAAGACCGCACCGGAGCTTTTAGCAAACGATTTCCGGTGGTCGGCTCTTGTGTTCCACTGTGCTGTGTTCGAGGCGAAAAGGTCTGGAACGCAATTTCATCAATACCCACGAATTATTCCATCGGTGAGAAAAGAAAGGAAAAAAATATTGGCGAGATCAGTGAATCACGCTTGTTTAGGATGAATCACGATTTTCTCGTGACGAGATTACCGACAACGCTCATTCGAGGATACGAAAAAAAATGCGGGCAAATAAATTGAAAATTGTTTTTTTTTTCTTAATGACGTTGAAGTTTGCACCTTTGGAATGCAACGATTTTTTTGGCCATTTTTTCATTCCTTTATTTTTTTCATTAACCCAAGTCTTTTTTTCTTTACGAATTCGAATCCTAAATCTCTAATAAGAATTCGTAAAAACATTTAAGAAAATTTCGCAGCGTAAGTAGACCACAAAACATTGAAAATATATTTTAAAAAATAATTTTCGTTGCACATCAACGATGAAAACTTTAATCTCATTTTTGTTTGGCATTCGAGCAAAGATTGCAGTAGCCATGAGAGAAATAATGTATACTTTCAAATTTCTAATCAACTGATGGTTGCCTCCACTGATCAAATTTCTCTTTTTTCTTAGTATTCAGTCTGCTTGGCAAAAGCGTGTACGGCTACATTTTTTTTTGGAAACCATTAGAGGGTAGATTCGAACGCGAGCAGGTGGCGGAAACCTTTCACTAAGATGCTTCGTACAGAAAGCTTCAGTTGTCGTCAGACCGTGGTCACAGACTATCCGCTATTGTGAGAAAAATACGTCAAAAACCGACTCACTTGGAAGAATGAAAGTTTGGACCGCGATTGGGCCAACGTAATTTTTTCGAACCAACCTTCTTTTTGGGCACATTCTCTCATCAATCATACCCGGTCTACCCACACCAATAGACACTGAAGATCTGGAATGTCAAGCAATTATTTCGACACATTCGACTCATATGGAGTTCTTTGTCACTAATTCCATGGCATAATCTAGTGACAAAGACCTCCATATGACTCGAATCTGTGAAAATAATTTCTTGACATTCCAGATATTTAGTGGCTGGTTCAATAGCTTCAACTATTAATTAATAGTAAGCGATTGGACCACTTAATAAGAATAAAGCATCACGGTTTATATCATATTGTGTGTGTATGTATTCTTCTTCAATGCCTTCTCCCAAGTAGTTTTTGAATATCGCTGTGCACACTCTTGTCAAACAGACCCGCCCCGTTACTTCCTTCACTTTACCTTTTACTCTAATTAAAGAACGTTTCAAGTCAGCCCCCTCCAAATCGATCTCTTTTCGCTACGACGAGCAATTTTCATTCATAAGTTAAAAAACTTTTCAACCAGCCATGTAATTCTGCAAGTTCGCTCAGTACCAGCTCGATTGAAGAAATAAAAGATATAACGACGATTCGGAAAATTTTCTCGCCCAATTATTTGTCAATGCGTTGTAACGAGGAAAAACAAGCGACGGTATTATGAAAAATTCGTCCTCAGTTCCATAATGTTAAATGCTCTACGTTGAGAAGTATTTCTTAAATTGTAAAGTTTATAGAAACGGTGTAGACGATCGAGTTAAAATTTGGAGGGTACATTCAGTATATGACAAAGAATTAACTGTATAAATTTGCATCAAATGGTAGCATTTTGTTAAGTGTCTTGAAATTCCTTAACCAGTTGACTCGATCATTACCGCGGAAAAGAAACAGAGGAAGAGTGCAAAGGCCCGGGTCACATACAAAAATTTAGACGTGGTAAAACGAATAAGCGTATGTGGGCGAAGAGAGAAAGAGAGAAATGAAAAAAAATATATAGAAAAAGCAAAGAAAAAGCTTAAGCTCCAGCAACCCTGGAGCGTTCGAAAAAGCTTTTCTATCGTGTTTTCTCTTCCTCTATCTTTTCCTACGGCTCCGTCTACTCACCTTCACATTTTCCTTGGGTAAGTCGTCGTTCGAAGGTCAAAGGTATGGTAACTAAAGCAATATCCGTCGTGGCAGAGGTTCTCGCGACTATTTTATGGTCGACGGGATTCTCTCTCTCACTCGGGTCCAGGAAGCGTCTCGGGAATCATGCACACTGACGTTGCCACTCAAGAAGACCTCCGGACTCGTGAAAATCGATCAGGGGATTATTCCCCGCTCAATTCACACGCGAACTAACTCTCTTCTCGATCTCGTGCACACTTTACGTGTACATGCCCATAAAAAAGATCGTCATCGTACAAATTCCGCTGAAGATTCTACGATTCGAATAGCAACAGTTTCCAGTGAAGCGGAAGAAATTTATCGTCTACTTGCAAATAAGATCAAATTTTTACAATCAAGAACGGTTTATGGTTCGTATGATTGAAATAACTTTTTTAGTCGTCAAATCCCGGACGTGTCGATAAAATAGTGCGGGATTCTCGGATACTAAGAGCTGTAGGAAAAATAAGTGAACATAAAAAACTGAAAATCCACGCTTCAACTAAACTTTGAAGACCAATGCAATTTGTACTATCCGATATAACTGTGCAAACGGGTGAAACGTGTAGAGGAAGATGGGCCACAATGTGTCACCTTTTTTAACGAATTTTTGCTCTTACCAAAGTAGTCTGATCAGAAAAAAAAGGTCGTAACGGATTTTTATAGACCTTCGGGCTTGCATTAAAGCTACCGCCTCGAAAAAAAAATTTCGCTTGCTGGTCAAACGTCAAATATTGTATGGCAATTGTGTAGAGCACAATGTGTCATCCAGTTTTTGAGCACAATGAGTCGACTCCCAATGTTATTGGAAAATAATACCCGTTGTAAAATGATCGGTACGTATAAAAATCTCTTATCTATGTTAGGAAAATATAAGAGTTTCAACCAGCTCGCTGTACCTTATGTTTCGCAGCGCTTGACACACTGTACCCACCTATCTGACACATTGTACCCCACCCGTGGGGCACAATGAGCCAATCCACAAATTTTTTTCGAACCCATTGTTTTAGGATTTTTAATCTTTATGCAAAAAATATGGTAGCTTTATTGTACGCCCAAAGGTTTATAAAATCGGTTATGACCTTTTTTTAATAATCCGAGTACTTTGGTAAGAGTAAAAATTGAATAGAAAAAAGTGACACACTGTGCCCCACCTTCACCTATACTTTTAACACTTTGAAATTCAAAAGATATAAAATTAAATTGTTATAAAAAATCAGTGAAAATTCTCCATTTTCGGAAACTGAGTATTTTATTTAAAATTCGTCCGGTTCAAAATGACCCAGTGTGTCAACGGAAAGGTAAATGAAGCGCGCATTTGTATCAACCGCAAAGACGAGATGATAATTTATTTACAGTCACACAAAATTTTTTTTCTTTCAAATTGATTGTATCATTAAATTATCGTAGGATTATTTGCATTGTTAAGTCACAGGATTGTCATCCACCCTTTTGAACCCAACATTTTTATTACTTCTCATGAACCATTTATTTTCTTTCTTTTGAGACAGTCCAAAAGTAATTAATTCGCTAGTATTATGTATTTTAATTATTATCGATTAATTAGTTTCTGCGGTCTTCGTTATTACGAAGGCCAGGTGAAACGCCAATAATGGGAGAACCCGATATCACCAACGCGAGGAAAATTTTACAGCACACATATGTACAGGCCCTTTCACCCTTCAACCGTTTTACGTCATTCTGTTAATTAACGAGGCGTTGACGTTGCGCTGAAGCGACATCACTCCGACAACCGCAAGCACTTCCGGCAATTGTATGCGTATACTATATATGTGTACATACAATTCCGATGTAGTATATATAATTATAGACACCCAGGGTGTCTCACGTTCAAATATCAAAACATTAGAAACGTTCTCGCGATTTCCCCAATTTTCATGTATTTGACACGAACACTTTCCTTCCGGCACTCTTTCGCTATGACGCAGAGTATGAAGTAGAGGAGCATTTTGGTAAAACAATTTGCACGAATTTATCCTTATGTGAAGCTGCAAGAGAGGAAAGTTCGCGGAAAAGAAGTTGGTCCTTAGGTGTTCCTTAGTAACTCGCTTCCCGTTTCACGCCTCTAAGTTGATTCCACGTCACACGGAGTTGCCAGAAGTCTTTACTCGCTGCTCGACGGCTTGCGTTTTCATGGTTAAAGATGGTGTTATGAGAAGACGAAATGAAGCCCGACGTCGATTTTCGTAACGCACTGTACGAGAATGAGCTCGGAAAACCTTCACGACACATCCGAATCAATGCCAGTTACTTTGTTTCACTTTCAGTCGATTTTTAGTACACTTTTAGTAGATTTACTTTGTTGCACACTTTCGTAGATTTTATATAAATATTTTGTACAGCATTTTTTTTCTTCTGTCCACGAAAACTAAAACAAGTGAAATGTTCTGAAACGAAAGTTCACATGGAAACCTGCCTATCCTGCCAATCGTTGTGAGGCAAGTTGCCAAATGATGCTGCTCCGGTTGAAGAATCGCTTTTAGGTTAATAGCCATTGTTTCGGCTGATTGCACCCGCCAATGAGAACCATCCGTCACGGCTGGTTGCACATGCCAATAAAAATTATCCCTCTGCGATCGAACAACTGTTGCCCGACTACAATTTACATTTCGAAAAAAATGATGGATAGCCTACAGTACCAGGATGCATGAATATGCATATGAACTCTAAAAAAAACATTCTTTCTCCGCAACCTGAACTGTCCGATGCTTTTTCACTTCATCCTCGTTTTACCTCCAATCCCCATACCATGGGGCTCGATATCGTGTTATCAACATACTAACTTCCGCTCGCGTGAAATTTGGCCTATAGAAACTTCATTAGAAGTTGCACCCCGCATTAGGGGTTGTTTTGAAAAATCCTAAAATATGCGTTTTGAAGAATATTTATACAGAGTTGATACACTCAAGTACTACAATTTTCCATACAAACTTTTACACCCAATATCATACTCTTAGGGGTTGACTTTTGAAAAATCCTTTCTTAGTGCACCTCTCCGCCCTTTGAGGAACATATCTTCCGAATTTAATTGAGATAGAAGCAGGGAATGTGATTTTCCCGTGCAAACTTCAACACTCCGTTGCACCCCTAATTAGGGGTTGTTTTGAAAAATCCTAAAATATGCGTTTTATTATTTGTATTAAAGAATATTTATATCGAGTTTCAAGTTGTTACGCAAGTACTACAATTTTCGATACAAACTTTTACACCCAATTTCATACTCATAGGGGTTGATTTTCGAAAAATCCTTTCTTAGTGCACCTCTACACCTTCCAGGGTTCGCATGATATATACCAAGTGATATATGTCCGATATATATCAGGATATATATTCATTGATATTTATATTGAACATATATCATTGATATTTATCCTAAAATACAATAGAAATAGGCATTTTTTAATAACATTATCTGCTTGCAACTGTACATGGCACTGCGCTGACTCGACTTTCAAATACCAAACTATGACGACTTATCTATGTATTTGTCCTTAGTATTTGTCATCACTTAAAAAGGCTCCCAATATTTTTTGTAAGTGCCGAAATTTCAAAGAATACTATTGTTTTTCGATCAGCTGAGTTCCTTTCATTGTTCTCAATGTACTCATTTGTGAAATAACAATGGTTTTAGACAAGTAAAGATGTTGGTGGCGCTATGAATTATGATAATAATATGATGTTAAATTGAAACTTGGTTGGCTAGGCTCTGATGTGTGCGTGCGCGTAACGATTATAAAGTTGTTACATTGTATACAACTCATCTGACGACAAAATCAGTATCAGATTCGTAGTTCGATATTTGTGATTCATTGTTGTTTCTGATAATTTTTAAAAAAAGATATATTTAATGATCAATATTAAAGATATTGGAGTTTATAAATGTGAGAAGGTTAATAGGAACTTTTATTTTATCTGTTGATTTATAAGGTAAAAAGAGAAGCGTACCTAATTATTTTTTAATTGGAAATACTTGATTTTTGAAATGTGTACGACTAATTATCGCAAATAAATAAGTAAATAAATAAATATTAATCAAAATTGGGGTTTAATTTCACATCCATATTTTTTTTAATTCGCAACACACTCTAAAAAAGCAGCTCTAAAATACATCAAAACAATATGGTTTATGTTTATAAATATCGAAAATATAAAAAAATCGGATATATATAAAAATATTGGATATTTTCGATATTTATAATGAATATCGGATTTTTACGAGCCCTGACACCTTCTAAGGAACATACCGTTCAAGTTTCGAGTTGATATAACTCCTTGTTGATATACAAGGAATACAATTTTCCATACAAACCCTCACCCCTCATTTCACCCTCTTAATTCGTCAATTTCGTAAAATTCATTCATAGCAGATGTCTACACCCTATAAAAAACTTACCTGCCAAATTTCAAGTTTGTAGGCTTTATAATTTCTGAGATTTCGTGATTAATCAGTTAGTGCTTCATCAAAGAGGATAAAGCATAGATGTTTCATGCTTCCATTAATGTTATGAGTGTTGTCTTAATCTCATAACAAAACGGTTGTACAGAGCAACGCATTTAATAATCAAAATTGTCACGATTGGTCCATTCGCTAGCTCGGTGATTTTGTTTTCAAAACAATTCATTCTGGATACATATTCGATTCGTCGAATTTCCGAGAGTTCTGGTGAAACCGCCAAAATTCGATGTATGGCGTATGTCTGGAACAGACTACCAGTATATGGAATCGAAAGGGTGTGTAGCTTCACCACAAACATGAGGATTCTCTCTCTCTCCCACTTTCGGCGTTCACTGGTTAACCTAGACACATCAGAGCCATAAATTTCAAGGCGACGTCCCACCAGGAATTTACATTCGACGGTCCTGCGGCGTTGGAGATCGCAGGGCACACAGACACACACCCACACACGTCATTACTTATATATGTATGCATATGTGTGGGTGTATAATATATATATATATATATATATATATGTCATAGTACAGGAACGCTGAAACGATTGCGGAAGTAACGTTGTCCTAGCAGGGATCTTATTCCCAAAATATGTGCGTCCCTTCCGCGTTCTTGACCTACTTGTCAGCTGGCTATCGCACAGTAGTTCCGTTTCCGCCTTAACTCACTCACGCCGCGACTAATTCTCGGATCAAAATTGAAGCCTTTCATGGATTTCGGTCGGGTGAGCGAAATCCATGAAATGCTGTCTTTACGTTCTTCGAAACATGATATTATTTAGGTAGATACACTCCACCATTGTCGTTGTGACGTTGTCGTTAGGTCATATAGATGTACGACGATAATAGACGAGAATGCCATTGAATGAAAAATCACGCTCATTGGATGCTGCCGTGTTTCCGGTTGCGGTTTCTTCCACCCACTATTCCTTGGAGGCGACTGCTAGACGCTTCGGAAACGTTGGCTTAGTCTCTCTCTCTCTCTCGCTCTCTCTGTCTCTTCTCCTTCTTCTTTTATCCCGCACTCCCCATCTTCCCTCTCTCCCCCATTCATCGAGGTTACAGATTCATCGAAAAGCTTGCTCGAACTCCGCTACACTGCGTTGCAAACTTTTATAGAGTTGAAAGTTTTGCACGTTCCGATAGTCGACCATGGCATCAGGATCAAATGCCTCTTCGTCATTTTAGAAACCCGACGAAACATCGATTTGGCAAACGTTTCTACGGTGGCAATTGCCGAGCAGCTTCATTGAACTTTCGATCTAATCCTGGACTTCAATGGCATGCGAAGATCCATTCAGCCGTTTGAACACGAACTAACTCAACGAACGAACAGACAGATGTCCATAGCCTCAGTGAGATTACGCAAATAGAAATAACGACTCCAATCCGTCATTACAGAGTTGAATGTATTGCAGGCTCCGATGGTCGACTATGGCATCAGGATCAAATGCCTCTTCATAATTTTAGAAACCTGACGAAACATCCATTTTGGCAAACGGTTGTACGGCGGCAATTGCCGGGCAGCTTCATTAAACTTTTGATGTAATCAACATTCAACTTTAATGAAATGCGAAGATCCATTCAGCCGTTTGAACACGAGCCAATTCAACGAACACAGTGACAGATGTTCAGATGCACCCGCGTGCTGTGCTTAGTTTTCCAGATATTTCGATTGCCCAACTTACCCGACTGCTCAACATGCCCCTCCCTAACCTACGCAGGACAATCGTATATATTCGAAACAATTTGTTGTGGACGATTCACAATTTGTTGTGGACGGAACATGGACGTTCCGTTACGAGAATCTGTAATCATAGTTTTACCGATGGCCTATAACTCAACTAACTTGTGCCTAAAGTGCTGCACAGCTTACAACTTCAACTAAATGAACATTCATAAACAGGTAAACTAACGAAATATTATATTGTAACTACGAGTAGGACTAACTTAACTAGAAGTATTTCAGAACTAACCTAACTAAAAGTAATTCAAGACTAACTTAACTAAAAGTAACTCCGTACTAACTTAACTAAAAGTAATTAATTCATCGAAGTTTGAGGGAACTTCTTGTCGAAACGTTGGAAGAATTTAGAGGTCTACTGAACTTTTTTCCGTTTTGTCTCTTTATCGTGTCCGGCCTTTGAGCCTGCACGGCTCTGAACTGAAGACTGGACGAAGGTGGAGTCAATGTTAGCTGACGGTTTAGCCGTTTTGAATTAGTTGTTATTCTCCGTCCCGTAACAACTGCTTGATATGGCATCTTGCGCTCTTTTTCCTTTCGTAAATGTCGCCTTGCAGTTTTTCTCAATCGAGGTGAACCGTTGCAGACTGCCATCCACTTTGGAGATACTCGAGCAGCATTCAGCACAGATCTCGGGTCGAGCTTCAACAGTATCAATTCGGCTATCTCGACTGGCAAACTAGCAACAAAGTCAGTTCCACTATAAGACGCTCCAATGGAAGACATCAATTTGGCAAAGAACTCCATGATGCTTATGCTTGCGAGGAAAGTCGCTGAATGATGCTACACGGTTCGAACCGCCGCTTATGTAGGCATGTTCATTGTTCCGGTTGACCGCAGCGGCCAATGAACATCGCCCTCCATGGCTGATTGCATCTACCATTGAGAATGGCCTGACACATTGACTCCATCAGTCATCAAAATGGTTTCAGTCCCACTGTGAGGCATCAGAAAAACTTTTCCAAGCATGGCATCGTGACAATGGCACTGTAAATAAACTTGTCTTACTACAATGAGTAAGTCTATCAAATTCAATCATCCTTTATTGTAATTGCATCTTTCGCTAATCAAACTTAGTCAAAATTAAGTGTATCTGCTTTCCTACTATCCTGGTGGATTCTTTTCGAGCCTGCTTATTTTAGTAGGCCACGGGTGTTGCGGGATTGCGTAAAAATATCGCAATTCGCCCGCGGTTGCAGGAAGGCGTCGAAAATCCTTCGAGCCATGAGAGAGGATGAGCAAGGAAAGAGAGAAACGAGCGCTGGAGAAGTGGAAGAGGAACAGAAATTGGAGTTTATTACTTGCTGCGGGTGGTACGGATTTATAGCGGTTCTGTTTATGTGTATCCAAAATAAGCAGAGCAACTGCGGTGTCTCTACCATTCAGTCCACGTTTCTTTTTTTTTTTACCAACACTGTTATTACATATTCCGTATCCCAGGCAAATCCGACCCTTTTCCCGACCTTTGTGTTATGGAGTTTTGGCCCGTATCCTATTTTTTTCTGCTTGAAATAATTAAAAACAAGGAAATTTACGATATGACAATTTTCGGAAATTTGTGACGATGTTTAAGGGGTTACACCACCTTGGCGCTTGGGAAAATAGGTATAAAAAAAGAAAAAAAATGTTACGCGACTACTAAATATATAAAATTATGTATATTTTTCACAAATACATTATAGTTTTATTAACAAATTTAAAAAAAGTATCCATTTTATTTTTAATGGCAGAGATATAAGTCGTTTCGAAGGACCCTCTTTTGAAACTGGTGGACAAAGTATCTCGAGATCTACTTATGCGATTTTGATAAAATTTATAATACATATTCTTCATAATATTATCTAGGATGCAGCATAGAATTTTTATCATTGGATGCCACATTCATTTTTTATTTATTTTTAAAACTCAACGTTTTGGTGAAAAACAGAGTTTCTTTCAAACAGTTGTCATTGCTACAAATTTTTTTTTATTTTCCTATGCCAAACTTTAGCCATAACCTTTCTTCACAAGAAATTATTTATTTTTTTCAGACGATCCCTGACAGGTAAAAAAATTCCACCGTCGGCAAGGATTTTTAAAAGAGGGTCCTACTACACGAGTTATTATTTTTTCAATTTTTATTATAATTTTTCAACGTTTTTTATTCTTTATTTTTATTTTCGTTATTTACTTTCATTAGTTTTATTTATTTCAAAAATTGATTTCCTTAATTTTTTTCATTCGTTATTTTGCAATTTTTTTTACTTGTTTTTTTTATTTGTTCATAAAATTATAATGTATTTGTGAAAATTAGCGTGAATAAACGTCTATTCGATTCAAATATATATTTCTGTCAACCCAAAAAAAAATCATTTAATCAAATAGAAAAATGTTTGACTCTACGAAAATTCTATTTGATCTAAATTAAAAAATTTTTTAGTAGATACATTTCCTGGATTCAACGAAATTGTTTTTCTGAACAAATGTAACCGAATCACATACTTATTAGGAAAAAATAGAATGTTTAGTTATTGGACGAATTTCAATAGATCTTGATTTGAATAAATAAATATATATTAAAAATAAATCGTTTCAATGATGGAATGCAATAGGAGAAATTGGATTTCACGAAAAATCTAGTTAATTCAAATAAAAAAAAAAACAAATAGACACATCCAGTTGATTTCAATAGAATTTTTCGGTCAGTATAAAAAAAAGCGAAGGCTCCGATTATTTCGAAGAAAGAAGAAAAAGGTGGTCTCCTATTCGGAGCAACCAGGAGTCACCTGTTCGAACCTAGAATACCCCATATATTTATAAGGTTTTCACTGAAAGGTATATTGCAAAAAGCCTTCAGCCGCGAGTGTTTTCGGTCGGTTGAACGAGAACGAGAGCCTGCGATTACGGCTGCAAATAGGATGGCGATGAAAAATAGCTAGGGATTTGGCAACCGGTTGTGACCGAAAACCCGCGAGGCTTTTACCTTTGCTTTTGCCCTGCACATACACACGCGTATATTCATGTAAAAAAAATCCAGCTACGCTGCAAGAACAAACCAATTTTCTAGCACGCTGTGCGAACCGAACTACAACGAGGCCGCCATTCAGCAGAAAAAAAAACCCGCCAGCTGACAACGGAAAAGCGCTCAATGGTTCGAAACACCAGATGGCAGTAGTTAACGCAACCATTGGTCAGACAAAGTATGAATATGTAAGCGACAAAAAGGTGTATACGCTAATCGATGTATTCGTATTTTACCATCATCTATATGCAGTTGCCGTTTCGAAATGTGTGTGTGTTTTCCATTGAAATTCCGTAGAGTGGCATTTGCGCAATGCTCAATGTAGCAATTCATAAATTATGTTCATTGTTATAGAGAGACGAGTATAGTCCATGTAGCAAAAAATGTTATAATCGCGGGTCGTGCACTATGCAAACGAGAATAATTTATGAATCTTCATGAACAAGGAACAGCCCACAAGGTTTATCGATATCTCATGACTCACGCCTTCGTTTGAAATGATCATGCAGTCAAATGTTTTGCCGGTTGTTTTTCATCACGAATTTATCACCCAGGTTATTTTTTTCACTTTACGGCATTCTTTTCCATTCAAACTTAGGCTCGAAATGTTTTTTCACATTACCATGAATTTAAATAGATTCTATTTAAATTAAATAAGTTTTTTTCCGTCTCACGGCCTACTACGACCCTATTTGTTTCCAATATTTTTTTTATTGTTCAAGCTATTCTTTTAAAATATTAAATATGTAAAATTAAAGAAATAAAGATTAGATTCAAATTAAATTATGACGAAGTTTGCATCGTTAGAATGCAACGATTTTTTTGTTCATTTTTTCATTCTTTTATTTTCTTCATTTTCCGAAGCCTTTTTTTTGCAAATTCGAATCTTAAATCTATAATAAGAATTCGTAAAAACCTTTGAGTAAATTTAACAGCGTAAATAGATAAAAACATTGGAAAAATTACAAAAAAATAATTTTCGTTGCACATCAACGATGCAAACTTCAGCCTCATATTAAATTGATAAAGATAAAGTACGATATATCGTATGAATACGAAAAAGAAATATAGGTTAATGACATAAAAGTGCGGTAAAAAAAAGTTAAATCATTTTTTTTTTTTACTAACAAGGCTGTTATTTGGAAAGAAAGAAAAGGATGGTCATGCCTTTTATTATCAGGTGCGACTATTTATGTATAGAAAGACTTTTACTCAACTGCAGAATGTTACAACAGTCTTTTAATGAAAACAAAGCCATGAGATTTTTGAGAGACTGAATCGTGTACCATTATTCTGTCTGTATCTTTTGTCTCATAAAACCAAATCACCGATATATTAGGAATAAATAAAATATTTATTTATTAGATGATATTAAACAGATCTTGATTGGAATAAATAAATATATTTAAAATAAATTATTTTAATGATGGGATGCAATAGGAAAAATTTGAATGCACGAAAAATCTATTTAATTCACGTTTTAAAAAAATCACATAGACGTATATCTAGAATATCAAAAAAATTGTTCTGTCAGTTTATGAAGTGAGAAAAGGCCTGCTTCCAGTTTCCGCAATAGACATTGGCGTACTGGGGAAGAGCCTCCACCCCGCCAGAAAAATGCGAGCTACGTCAATGCAAGTAGATCGGGCGTGATTCGGTCAGACGTGCAATAGAAACTGTCAATAAATTAGCGAACTCAAAAACGGATACGTGGTACAGTAGACGTGCCTCCAGTCGTTAGATTACGTCTTTGAAAATCGTTACGTGCGAAGGTACAATTTACCGATCGTGCTACAATTAAGGTATTACTGGATGGATATTAAAAAATCGCCAAAATTCTTGAAAATATGAGGAATAGATCTTCATAAAATAATAATACATAAATAATTTTAGAATTTTTCACTAATTTATTTAGAAGTTATAAACATATGAATTTAACATGGTCGCTTATGGGAATACAGCTTTTGCAGACATTAATGGTTGCAAAACTAATGGAACTAAATCGCCGTAAATTCGGAAAATATTGTATCCTCAAGATTTAGGATCAAGCGATTGATTATGCTAAGTTTCAAATAAATCGACTGAGTAATTGTCGAGAAATTAATTAAAGTAATAAGGAATATGGCCTTTTTTAATGATTAATAGCAATCATTGAAAAACTCAATATATAATGAATTTTTGGGTAATTATTGATAATAATAAGATGAACTGAACATATTAATTAAATTTAAAAATTGAGAATTTTTTTTGTTGGACAGTTGAAACAGACGTACAGTCACTGACAAAACCTCAGTCAAGCACACGCCAATATCGTCAAATTTGACTTCAATTATTATTAAAAGTGGAAAATTAACATTTTTAAGTGTTAATTTATAATCAAATGAACTATTTGTAAGGGTAACCATGTACGACGTGATCTAGGCTTGTAAATCTATAATTCGCCAATTTTGGACTAACTTTTTGCCCGACGGTCCATCCAGTAATACCTTAAATACAAATAAATCTTTACTTTTTAATGAATACATTTTCAAGTTATTTTATATGGACTTGCCTTTATAAACGTGTAGGCCCTGCTCTCAGCTGGGTTAGATCGCTTACTTCGCCCTTCGGCTTTCGGATAATCTTCACGCCACCTTGGTCCATCCTCCTGCGAACCAAGCACAGTTGTTTGCAATCTTCTTATTCCATAAATTTAAGCAGCCTTATTAACATGATGTAGATAAGATAAGGTGACTTCGAAGAGTTAAGCGATCTTGAATGTCCTTATAAATTAAGCGGCTCCGAGGATTAAATGCCGTTGAGCTGATTCAAGCTGAACGAACCCACCTAGAAATAAAAACACCGTAACCACTAACCGCGAAAAAAAAATCCATACCATTTCAAAGACAGGAACAGGAAATTAAATCGGAATTTATTTTGGTCCCGTCATTTCCGGTATCATCCCTGGTGCGTTGGAGGAATAATCTTTCGATTATTTTCCATCCTGACAAAGAATAAATTATGGCCTACACTGCCAAACAAAATGTTTTTTATTTAAATAGGATTTATTTAAATCAAATAGTTTTTTTCCTTGTCTCGCGACCTACTACGACCCTATTTGTTTCAAATATATTTTTTCGTTTGTTCAAGCTATTCTTTTTAAATATTAAATATACACTACTGGCGAAAAGTTTTCAGACAAAAATTCAAAAACGTTCCGGTACGATTTTTTATGCCATTTCGCCAATATTTGACATAAATAAATTTAATAAACGGCATTTTGAAGGGGAAGAATTCACCTTCATTCCGTTTTTGTTGAAAATTTTTTACTATTTTTTTTTTTACGACTAGTACCCTTTTTCGACAACGACCATTTTACGCCTTTTTTTTTTGTTCCTCTTCTGGTGGACCCCGTTTGCAGACAAAAATTTTTTTATGCATTTCTTTGATCGGAATCATAAAGGGGAAGTTCAAGGTTCAATTATGTTTTTTTTTTAAAGCTTCGTACGATTTGTTTTTCTAAAGATATTTTGATTTTTTAAAAAAAAAGAGACAATTTAAAAAATAACGTGTAACGCGAAAACGAGAAGGATTTAAGGAAAACCTGAAGATAGTAAAAAGTTGAATCGGTTTTCATTGAGTTCGCGAGAATTTTTTCAGATTTTTTTTCACCTATTTGCCGCAAAAAATCAGATGATTTAATTACCGTAAATCAAGAGAAAAATGTCGAAAAAAAATCTTAAATAATTCTATTGCGTTGAAAATAGAAAAATAAAATTAATTAACGATATTAAATAGATTTTAATTTGAATAAAGAAATATATTCAAAATAAATAATTTTAATAAAGTAATGCAATAGAAAAAATTTGATTTCACGAAAAATCTCGTTAATTCAAATTTAAAAAAATCAAATTGACGCATCTACGTAATATCAAAAGAATTTTTTTGTCAGTGTAGAAAAATCGGACGCGAGAGTCAATGCAAAAAATCGACTTTTCTCATCGAGAAAATCGTTTCTCCTGAAGATCGATTCAGAAGATTCGATTTTCCACTCAAATTTCTACACAAGGTGCACCGATAAAAATACCTCGATCCAAACAACGAGCCCTACATCAACTACGATCTGAATTACAACGCGATAAATACATTTAAAAAAAAATTAAGCGTGTCCACCGAATCGAATGCAAATAATTCGTGAACGCGTGTAAAGGTCATTTTTTTTCGCTCCGTTGTACGGAGGAACAATAATATAGGATACGTAATTTTTTTCTCCCTTTCTCGCTGGCAAAAGTGGAAAAAAAAAGTATGCCAAATGCGTTCGTGTGAGGTAAAAGTTTGTTAGACTTGGGCAAACAAGGCGAAAGCGTGCCAACTATCGAGTCACGTTAACGTTAAGTAACGTGGCGGGTATGCCGTGTTTGCAAACGTATACATGTAACTTATGCAGAGTTCGTGTGTGCACTTGGTACGTAGGGACCTTGCACGTACTGCACATACACACACACACACACACACACACGCATTACAATTAGTTTTGCATATACATATTTAATTTATTCGTACATGTTCACCCATTACTATACTTGCAATGTAAACGTAGATTATGGCAGATAATTTCGGAGTAGTTTTGCATGGACGCCTGTTAAATAATAGCGCTTGTGTAGGTATTGGTAACGATACGGATTTCGCATTGCAGCCCCACGCGATTATTCACATGATTTATTGAAGATTCGATTATATGAAAAGTATAACATTTAGCACGTAGAATCAAGTGTCCCCCAGATCCTACCATATTCCTATAGGGATTTCATACACTGACAGAAAAATTCTTTTTATATTACCTAGATGCATCTATTTGATTTTTTAAATTTGAATTAACTAGATTTTTCGTGCAATCAAATTTTCCTATTCCTTCCTAACGAATGAAAGAAAATCAGCTTTTCGAGAAAGTTGAAGGGTTAGTGTATGGGCCTGGAATCGCTGATTGATCGGTAAGTCACGAAAATTTATAGTTTTATCGTATTGAAACTTTAAACGTGATTATCTCGAAACGACATCTTCAAAAACTGCTCACACTGGATCAAAAAGTTACTGATCGATCTCGCTGAAATTATGAAAGTTTTCTGTCTATGATATTTCCGGAAGGATAAACCTAAAGTTTGAAGGGTATCGCGTAGATAAATAATTTTTTAGGGGTAAAAACTGTCGTAAAAATGGTCGAAAATTTGAACTTTTGGTTAAAAAGCCTGCGTAATTTTTAATTTTATACTTTTTAAAATAATTTTATAGGTGTATTCTTCCCCTAGATGTGTCAGTAATCGAAAAATATTTTTGTTTTCTGTTTCAGATGAACAGTAAAAAATGTGAAAAATGGAGCATTTTTTGATGGCACAGGAAAAACGCCTGGGGCAAAAGGCTATAAAGTCGCCATTTTCTTTTGTAAAAAAAAATGTTTTTGAGCTCTTTAAACCTACAATGAAATCACATAAAAATTTAAAAATTATGCGATTATTTCATCGCCCTCAAAAAAATTCACAAAAAATGGCTCACTTCCGGGGCGTCTAGAGGGTTTTCTCCCCTTAATTTTAGACGTTTACAGTGGTGCACTTGATGCCAAAGCGCTCACTCAACTGCGGTAACATCATAAAACAATTGATTGTCGTTTTATAGCAAAAATACGAAAAAAAAAATGCAGCAAAAATATGAATCTTCGTCATAAATAATAACAAACATAGAGTTGATTGTATTTGAAAAATAAATCGTAATTGGTTATGGCATACTTGGCATTTCATTGTTTGACGACGTACAATTCCAGTAAAATATTAATTTAATTCGTACTCCAAAACGAAAAGTTGAAATACAGTCACTCGTATTTCACTGTCAGTTCGAAGCGCCGTTAGCAAGAGAGAGAGAGAGAGAGAGAGAGAGAGAGACAGAGAGAGTGAGAGAGAGAGAGAGAGAGAGAGAGAGAGAGAGAGAGAGGGACGAAAGGGCGAACAAGCGAGAGGAAGAGAAAGAAAAATACTACCGATGGCCAACTACTGTGCCGCTTGTTCGAGCGACGTGGGTGCTTAACCACAGGTACATCCGGCGGGCCGAGAATGGCAGTCTGGAAAACGGGCTGTATTCGGTGGGAGAAGGAAATTAGAGTCGACGTAATTTGATATTCGTGCATATACGTTCGGTCTCTCGGCACAGCCAGCCGATAACGATCTCAGATTAATTATCGAGTTGCGAGAAATAATGAGAGGAACGAGCGTTAAAAATAAGCGCAACTGGCGTGATTTAAAATTTATGTGAATTCTGTTGGAAGAGAAGGTAAGAAAATTTGTGTTAAAAAAAAACTCCTGTAGAATGCAATAAAGCGAATAAATAAAGGGCATTTTTAACAACAAAAAAAAGCAATCGATTTTTGGAAAATCCTAGAGTCGCCTAAGGCCTTAATAGTCTATCTTTATTGCAACAAATACTTACTCATTTGATTCAAGCTATTGGCCAACGTTTGGGTTTGTTTGGGTTGACAGAAATATATATTTGAATCAAATAGACATTTATTTACGCTAATAAAAATATTTTTTATTCAAAAATGTCTTCCATAAGTTCAAAGAAAAAATCTGCTTGATTCTAATCTTTATTTATTTAATTTATATATATTTAATATGTAACAAGAATAGCTGGAACAAATAAAAATATATATTTGAAACAAATAGGATCGTAGTAGGCCATGAGATAAGGAAAAAATGTATTCGATTTAAGGTATTAATGGATGGACTTAAAAAAATCGCAAAAATTCGTGAACATTTGAGGAATGATAGTTCTTTATAGGATAATGATACATGAATTATTTCACAATTTTGCACTAAATAATTCAGTAGTTATAATTTGAATATGAATTATGAATGAATTTGAATATATGAATATATTTATATAAATTTAACCATATGAACTTAACGCGGTCGCTTATGGGAAAACAGCTTTTGCAGACCATAATGATTGCAAAACGAATGAAACTAAATCGCCGTAAATTCTAAAAATATTATATCATCGAGATTTAGGATCAAGCGATTGATTATGCTAAGTTTCAAATAAATCGACTGAGTAATTGTCGAGAAATGAATTGAAGTGATGAGAAGTATCGCCTTTTTTAACGATGAATTAATAGCCATCATTTGAAAACTCAACATATTTTGAGTTTTTGGATAATTATTGATAATGATAATGATAATTATAAGATGATCTGAATTTTTAACTAAACTGGAAAATTGAGAAATTTTTTTGTTGAACAGTTGAAACAGATGTACAGTAACTGACAAAACCTCAGTCAAGCACACACCAATATCGTCGAATTTGACTTCAATTATTATCAAAAGTAGAAAATTAACATTTCTAAGTTTTAATTTATCATTAAATTAGCTATTTGTAAGGCTAAACATGTCCGAAACAATCTAAACTTGTAAATCCACCATTCGCCCTTTTTGGACTAACTTTTTGCCCGACGGTCCATCCAGTAAAACCTTAAATAGATCATATTTAAATTTAATTTTGTTTTTTGGCAGTATAAAGACTTTTTGAAACATAGCAATGAGGCTGACGAGCTGCTCTACTTAGGAAAAGAACTGAAAAAAAATATATACGTCTGTGATAAACATCGTCTGAAAGGAACAACCCGAGATTTTTGCAAAGAGGAAATATCAGCAATCGGGTCTTTAAATTTCAAGGTCATGAGAATGTGAGGAGGCGAAAAGAGGAAGAAAAGATATGGCAGCTCGGAAATTAGAAGGATCCTTGCCCGTGGTTGCGTCCAATTTTGGCCCTAGGCCAGATAACATACGGAAGCATTCGTTATGAGGGGTGAAATGGAGAGAGAGAGAGAGAGAGAGAGAGAGAGAGAGAGAGAGAGAGAGAGAGAGAGAGAGAGAGAGAGAGAGAGAGAGAGAGAGAGAGAGAGAGAGAGAGAGAGAGAGAGAGAGAGAGAGAGAGAGAGAGAGAGAGAGAGAGAGAGAGAGAGAGAGAGAGAGAGAGAGAGAGAGAGAGAGAGAGAGAGAAAAGACGGAAAGCCAAGGGCGAGGGTAGAAGTGAGATAGAGGGAGAAAGACTCTTGGACCGCTCTATATCTCCACTTACGTCCGACTTCTTGGCTCCAGTCTATTCTTTTCGGAACTGTTCGACTGACTACTGAGTTACAGGGTGCTTCTTGGCTCACTAGCTCCGGAGCCTTTTGCTCCGCCAGCGTACGAAGAAACGACCAGCTTTCATCAAGACACTTGTCTTTTGGGTCTTCCTGGTAGTACCTCTAAAATTCACCACCAACCCCCTTACAGACACCCTCAAACATCAGCACGAACACGATCCACAAATACAGGGAAAAACTTCGATTAAAAAAAAATCACTAGGATAGGGAGGGGCATGTCGAGCAGTGGGTTAAGTTGGGCAATTGAAATATCTGGAAAACTAAGCACCGCACGCGGGTGCACGAAATGGCGGAAAGAGAAGTATGGGGGAGAGGAACACATCACGCCATCGCCCGTTGCCATGAGGCACACGAGACGGTAACACGGGACGTTTCATTATTTTTGCACCCAAAAGTAAAAAAAAAATGTGATTGAAAGATTGTATTGACCATTACAACTACCATTGTATGAGAAAAAATATTTCATAGTTCATTGCAATTAATGTTAATGTTTCAAAACCTAATTAACAAGCAACTGTTGGTTTATTACTGCATTGTACCAAATATTGTTGCATACGTCTGATTTTTTTTTATGCAATTCTTACTTTGTCCAACTTACATCATACTCGTGCTAAACTTACCCCACTATCGGGCCAGGTTGAACAAATATGGCCTTAGTCATTGGAGAGCGATTATTTGTGAAACAATAAAGATAAAAGGGATTTCATCTGAAGACTTTTTATCCCAGATTAATTTCCTACTGACCAAAGTAGGTTTCATTTTTATACGGCAGACTGTTAAGGCCTAAGGCCACTGTAGGATTTTCCATAAAATCGATTTTTTTTTTGTTACAAATGTACCCATAAAATTACCTATAAAATATACCTATAAAATTATATTCTAAAAGATTATGAGTGTGAAAGACCTCTAAGTAGTCGATTTTCGAATTCCAGCGCAACCCCTCTTGATTCATGACGTGACTTTCTACTAACTTTAAACGCGTTTATCTCAAAAGTACATTTTTCAAGTCGGCCGGACTCATAACTCAAACAAATTTCAACCGATTCACTTGAAATTTTTGTATATTTAGTATATTTTTTTGTATATTTAGAATTACATTTTCTAAATATACTAAATATTTAGTGTATTTTTTGTATATTTAGAATTACATTTTCTGAGGCACTACGTAGGATTTTTTAAATTATATTGCATAGTTCCTTTTTTATAAACAATTTTCTGACGATTTTCTCATGGTACTTTATACTTTTTGTTTTAGACATCCGCCATTTTGACAAAAAACAATATATCAAAAAAATTCTACGTACTTCTATAGCTATTCTTATATATAATCGAAAAAAATCTTTAGTGTCTCATCGTAACTCAAAAATTATAGAACCTGTTGGTCCGGCCGTTGACCTTCCAGAAATAAAGGCGTCATCGGAAAAATGCTGCACAGTTGCCATTTAGACAAGTAGGGTCTATTGTAACAAATAGGGTCGTAGTGGGCTGCGAGACAAGGGTAAAACCTATTTGATTTGAATAGATCCTATTTAAATTACATTTTCTTTTTTTTTTTTTTAAGTGTACGCAGTCTTGAAAAGCTCATTTCAATAAACTGTTATCAGCACTCAAGATCATTTTTTATTCTTTCGTAGTAGACTGAAGCAAAAGATAACTTTTGTCGGGAGAAGCAAAGAAAAGGAAAGAGAACGTTGTCAGGTGAAGCGCGCTGAATAAATTTAAAGATACACAAGGTGTCCTCTTGTATTTTGCATCCTGGAAGATACCCTTTCTTACGTCACGGTGCCTTGTGTGGTAAAAGATTCCCAGATGGTTTCTTGCGCGTACTGTAAAACGAGGGCGCGGTAAAAGTGACGCGATCAAGAGGAAAAGAGGATGACTGAGGATGAGGGGAAGAGAAAAGATAGAAGAGAAGAGACTCAGTATGGCAATGGCTCGTGTTCTTTTCCGTGCTCAACTATTTACGAATCCTTGTGAATCTCCGTCCAATGGCAATTTGTTCTATAGTACTGAGAGCTAGCAAGGAGGACCCGGGCGACTGACAAAGGTCTTGAAATGTCACTACCTGAAGTTGTGCATGAACTTGTACGCGTAGACAAATCCACCCACACACATATGTATATATCTATATATATATATATATATGCGTATGTATGCATGTAAAGGGTGTCTCAAAATGACCTGACATTTTAAATTGCGCGCCATTTTTTTTGTGGCGAACATAGAGTACTAATCTTTGACAACTGGCATCAGGAAGTATTGAGGTTTAGTCATGGAGAATTATCGAGCAACCCATAGAAATTGTGAAAAATGCAATGTGAAGCAATGCAGTTATTGCAGACGATGTTTCATGGTCGTGTTATCTCGTGCCGCGACGATGTGAATTGGCCACCAAGATCATGCGATTTGATGACATTGGACTTCTTTCTTTGGGCTTTTCTGAAGAGAAAAGTGTATGACAATGATCCACAGATCATTCCGGAGCTCAAGGAAGCAATTGGACGCACCATTAATGAAATTAGTCCGCAATTATACGAAAAAGTTATTGAAAATTTCGTCAAAAGAGTGAACGTTTGCAAACAGGGACGAGGCGGCCATTTATCGGATATTGTGTTCCACACATAACCTCCATGTTTGTACCTCACATGAAGGACATATTCTACTGTGAAGACTAAAAAAATAAGATATTTTTTAATAATTTTTTTTTTTTGAAAACTGTTGCACGTATCGGTGCAAACTTTTTTTTCGCTTAAAGGTACACTGTCATAGAATAGGAAACCATTTTTTTTTGTTGCATATAAATGTGAATTTATTTAACAATTTATAATCGTGTAAAGGCATGAAAAAAAAGTATGTCGCTGACCTTGATGATTTGCGCTCGCCAGATAACCTGAAAAAAAAAATTCAAAAAGATTCTTCATCTGTACGAGTGTCGCTATCGCCCGAACTAGAATTATTTAAAAAATATCAATTTTTACTTATACTTTTGCCCGAATTATGACGAAAAAAAAACGTGTTTTTCGAACGCTTTTACAAAAACCAACGTCATTTTGCTATTTTGCAATATAAAATAATAATTCTAGCTCAGGCGATAGCAACACTCATACAGATTATGCAAATTACGCACTCTAACGGTGCGTAATTTGCATTTTAACTCGCTCCTTAAAAAAAAAAAAAAAAACACTCATACAGATTAAGAATCTTTTTGAATTTTTTGTTTCAGATGTTCTGGAGAGCGCAAATCATCAACGCCAGTGACATACTTTTTTTCATGCCTGTACACGATTATGAATTGTTAAAAAATATACATTTATATGCAACGACAAAAAATGGTTTTCTATTCTATAAGAGTGTACCTTTAAGCGACAAAAAAGTTTGTACCGATACATACAACACGTTTAAAAAAAAATAATTATTAAAAATACCTTATTTTTTTGAGCCTTCACAGTAGAATAGCCCTTTGAAACAAAAATAATCGTACTTTTCAAATAAATAATACGTTTTATCAAGGCCTTAGGCCACTCTAGAGGCCAAAAAGGGCATATTTTGTGATTTTTTTTCCAGCCAAACCATAAAATATATCGGAATTACAAAATAGGGATTTTATTGTACACGTGATTGATTATACAAAATTATTTTTTCACATCGATACATGTCAAAATGGCGACTGTGTAGCATTTTTCCGATGACGCCTTCATTTTTGGAAGGTCAACGGCTGGACCAACAGCTCCTATAATTTTTGAGTTATGATGAGACACTAAAGTTTTTTCGATTATATATAAGAATAGCTATAGAAGTACGTAGGATTTTTTTTTCATATATTGTTTTTTGTCAAAATGGCACATTTTTCAAACAAAAAGTATAAAATGCCATGAGAAAATTGTTAGAAAATTGTTTATAAAAAAGGAGCTATGAAATACAATAAAAAAATCCTACCTAGTGCCTCAGAAAATGTAATTCAGCAATATACAGTTAAAATTTCAAGTGAATCGGTTGAAATTTGTTTGACTTATGAGTCCGGCCGACTTGAGGTACTAGGTACTAAGGTACATTTTTAACAAAAAACAATCGTTTTTTAAAAAATCCTAGAGTGGCCTAAGGCCTTAATAAATGAAACTGTCAAGTCATTTTGAGACACCCTTTATACGAGTACATACTCAAATGCAAAGTCCCTGCGCACGTGTACTTTGAGAGGGTGTTCTGTGTTCTCTTCCTCGTTTCTACTTTTCCTCTTGAGACGCTTCAACAAACGATTTCGCGAGCTCGTTATCCAGCGCAGGCTTTTCTTTTTTCTTCTGCACGCCGAGCTTCACGTATTGCAGATAATATGAAGATCCAGGTAATTAACTCTAAAAATTTGAACAAACCATCTCCGTGGCCTCAGTTATCATGTTTTTTTTGTTGTTTCCAACGTTTAACGAGCAGCGAAAAAAAAACATTCGTTCGTAACTCTATAAAAGAAAATCTTTATCATCAAATCCGTAAGTTTCACATTTTTTTCTTCTTTCAATAATAGACCTTTGATAAATGGATTTTTGCTGCTTATTTTTCCTGATAAGAGGCAAAGCAATGTCGAATGTTGAACGAAAGAATTGAATGAATGAAGATTCGCGTTAAGCGACCTAGAATGACAGAAAGGAAAAAAAAAATCGTTAATACGATTTTACGAATATACTGTTAAAGTCCATTTTTTGCACCTTTCATTCTTCTTCAGCTTTTATTTTTATTGTGCTTCTCGTCGAGCAAGTCGTTTCACACGAGTTAAGAGGTGAGCGAAAATAGGCAAAACTGCCGAGCAAAAAGTATCTCGGCATGATGACAGTCTTTTAAACGCACAGCGTAATGGACTGAAAAGTCACGATGAGTTAAAAAGGCGAAATATGCGAGAGAAGAAATAAGCGAGGAAAGGATTTATAAGGAATACACTACTTTTCGCGTATAATTTCCTTAAAATGTTCAATACTCCAATTTTTTTTATCATTCTGCCAACCGTGAAGAGTGTATAATTTATTTTTTATTTTATTCAGAAACGAAATCGAATGACGAATAACCATTTTACTCTCCGCGGTGAGCCGGGGTCAAAATGACCCCAAATGCGAATTTAAGCCAAAATGATTATAAGAAATCTTTATTTCACTCCGAAATGGCTCTTCAGATATAAGAATAATTACTTTTTTTTGGAATGCCCAGTATGGAGCTATTTTTTCCCCAAACTACCATATCTGGAAAATTTTATCCGAAAATTTTATGAAAAAAAATTGAAAATTGCAAGAGTTATGATTTTTTTTTAGTAAAAAGGGTTTTTTTTTTCAGGCATTGACCGCTTGCTGATTTTTTTTCCGCCATTTAAAAAATCGATAAAAATATAATACCAAGAATGCCACATTCTAGAATGTTCAAACTAATATCCTGAATTTTTATAATTCATTTGGAACGATACGGCCAACGCGAAAATCGTTTAAACATGGCTGGGGTCATTGCGACCCCCCTGTGACCAGCGTGTGATGACGAAGGGTTAAAAAAACTTTTTTCTCGGGAAAGCTTTTTTTTCGTCGAATTAAAAAGTTTGAGAACAAATATTCATTAAGTTCATTAATATAATTAAATAATGAATAATAATTAAATTTAATTCATTATTTTACGTTAATGAATTGTTTATTAATTAATGAATAATAATTTAATTACATTCATTAATTTAAGTTGAACAATTGAATTCATCTTCGGCAAAATTTTGTCATTTAAACTTAACCCAAACAAAGCTAAATCCTTAATAAAATCATCGATGACATGTTCTTCTCAATACCAATTGATATAAAATTCCCAGCACATAGATGTTTTGTTTTGCACCGGAAGCGAAGGCACGAGGTTCAACCAAATTTGTCAACGTGATGCATATATATATAAATTTGAATGGCTCGCATTACCTAGTCCTCCTGCTCTCGTATGCATTCCTCGAACGAACAAACAATTCACGGAGTTTGCAGAAGGAATTTCCCACACAAGAGTCCCATTGGAAGAGAGCTTTTTTCCCAAGAGAATTTTATTTATCAACAAGTTGAAAGTGGTGGGCACCAAGATGGAGAGCAGCACCCAAACAAGATGCAACTTCCAATCCACTTGTTCATGCGTAAGATCACGATGATCGAGCATTAAATGTAGACGGAGAGAAGCTTTATTCTCTCCATCTTTTTAGAATAAGAAGCTTATTCTAATAAGGAGGATTATTTTTAAATTAAACAAATATTTTGTTTAATTTCCAAAGTTTGCAAGTTTAAACGGTCTCCGTAGAAGCAGAGACTGGGAAAAGAGAACGAAAGGAATGGGATTCGTTTGACGATCGCTTCGTTATACAGAGGTTTCGTTCACAACAAATTCCTTGTATAGAGGTTAACCCTTAGTGTGCAGTTTTGACCCCAATTTTTTTTTTCTTACCTGAATAGCGTTTACAGGTAAGCGTCCCCTTAAAATAGATGTTGCAATCTCTCATTTTCCCTCTTTCACGAAACCTGAAAAACGGCCAACTTCATACTCCAAAAAAAAATATACTTTTTGGAACGGCTGCAAAGCGGACTATTTTTTCCTTAAAACATGGACCCTTGTCTGTAAAGCCCTAAAAGGTTTTCTTTCAAAACTCAAAATTGAAATTTTTACGAGAATTTTTACCGAAACAGTGCTTTCTTTGCGTACCATCAACTTTAAGCACGTTTTTGAACAATTATAAAAGGTTTTTTTGGAAATCTAACTTCGCGGCCTTAAAGTTTGATCGATTCACTGCAAAAAGTGACACAACCTTTTTTTCCGAAAAGCGCACGGTTACCGAGATATTGGAGGTCAAAAATGGCCTGGGGTCAAATTGACCCCATGTGCACGAAACGATTCGCTGTGAAGGTGTGCACACTAAGGGTTAAAGGCCCTGAAAATAAATTCGTTATATCTATAGTTATACTTCGTTGTATCAAGGTTTCGGGTATTTATCAAAAGAAAATGGACAAATCTTCGTTATATCGAGGTACGACTGTATATGCAAATAAAATCGAATGATTTTTATTATACCTGTTTTTCCGTGAAGAACGTGTCGGCTTGATACTTGGAGGGCAGATCTAGGAAGACGGATGTTCTCGAACGATCATAGAGATCAACATCGACGTAGAGATCGAAGAGTGGAGCACCGGTAACTTCAAGTAGCATCGAAACCAACGGAGTTATGTCCGCAGGAGCGAGACGCCTCGGTGGTAAATAGCCACCAAGTTTCTCGAGGAGATCGTACACTGAAAGGAAAAGGCACTTTCAATATTGTCATGTTTAAACGTGGCTCTGAAAATAATGTCGAATATCAAGTGAGACGAAGAGAGAAAGAAGACGAAGAGAGGGAGAGAAGAAAAAAATGATGGGGGTAAAAACGACGATTAGGGTGAAAAGTATGGTTCAAGGTCAACCAAGTTTAATTACCCAATCTCAATTCGAAACTAATTAATTTGTCGTACATTTCGTAATTAGTGCGAGCTCGTGGATTTTTTCTTGGCCGTATGACTACCTGGAAATGATTTTTTTTTCATCTGTTCTCCAGTACAATCAGAGGATAATAGGATTAAGGGAGGGACCCTTTACAATGTTAAAAAAAATCGATTTTTTAACATATTTGGAAAGTATAATATATTGAGAAAACACTGGAAAATCGATAAATCGAAATATGAAATATTTACGAAGTTATAGCACATAGTCGAGAGCGCATTATATGATATTTTATTGTACGCGGTGTAAAAAATTTCATTATCGTACCAAGTGAAATAAAGTATTTTTTTTTCGCTCTAATGAATAACTTTTGTCCTTTTTCATGATTATTGTTATTATATGACAAATACAGGAAGAGAAATTCCCACCCATAAACTGGCTACCCTCCAAAAAGTATTGGTGAGCATTTTCAAAAACGTTCATTATCGTACCGAGTGGAATAAAGTCTTTTTTTTCGCTCTAATGAATAAATTTTGTTCTTTTTCATGATTATTGTTATTATATGACAAATACAGGAGGTAAAATTCCCAGCACTAAACTGGCTACCCTCCAAAAAGTATTGCAGAGCATTGTCAAAAACTGCTCATGTTATAGCTGAAATAGTTATCGATCGATCTGGCTGAAATTTTGGGAGGTTTCTCACTATAACATTATCGAAAGGATATACCTAAAGTTTTAAGGTTATCGTGTAAATAAATAACTTTTTTGGGGTAAAAATTATTTAGAAAATGGCAAAAAATATGAAAATTTGATTAAAAAGCCTACTTAATTTTTAATTTTATACTTTTTTTTATATTTTTATAGGTATATCCTTCCTCTATACATGTCAATAATCGAAAAATATTTTCGTTTCCTGCTTCAGATCAATAGAAAAAATCAGACAAATAGAGCACTTTTCGATATCACGCAACAGTCGCCTAAAGGAATACCTTATAACGCCGCAATTTTGTTTTGTTTCGAAAAAAAATGTTTACACTTGAAAGTTGTAATAAGATAATCTCAAAATTTAAAATTGATGGGATTATTTTATCACCCTTAAAAAAATTTACGAAAAATTACTCATTTTCTGGCGTCTAAAGGATTTTCCACCCTTAACATCCTATTTTCTATTTTTTTAAATTCCCATGTTTATGAATTATAATAAATCGGAGATATGACGTTCTTCAGACCTCCGTACTTTCTCTTATCATCCAAACTGCAAACCTGGCGAATTGATCTACAATGCCCAATATACCGCGAGGTAACGGATCGCCAAAGTTTCTGATACAGAGTAAGAACGTGGAATACAACATTGTAGTGCAAACATTTGGCGTATCGACGTATCGTTACGAAACTGCTGGAATGGCAATGCAAAAAATAATGACGTATGGTATGTATACACGGTGTATTCAATTTCCAATAGAAATAAACAGGAGGTAACGTTTCTCGAATACTCGAGATCCTCCGGGGATATCGGATAAATATATATTGTCTGATGCTGGCGGAAAGAACGCCGATGTATGAAATGCTATTTCGTTCGAGTATTACGGACTTCTCATGAATTTTTTTTATAAAAATGAGAATAGCTAACTCGCTGCAATTGTGTGAACACACTGACAGAAAAATTCTTTTGACATTAACTAGATGCGTCTATTTGATTTTTTAAATTTGTATTAACTAGATTTTTCGTGAAATCAAATTTTTCCTATTGCATTCCATTATTAATGTTATTTATTTCAAATATATTTATTTATTCGAATCAATATCTATTTAATATCGTCTAATAAATAAATATTTTATATACCACAATCATGTTTTCTTCGCTTTTTCGTGCGTGTAAACGGTACGTAAAAGAGGTATTTTACGTCCTAGGATTTAAAAAATTGTGAGACGTCGCTGTGGAACAGCTTTATTTATTTAATTTGAATCTAATCTTCATTTGTTTAATTTGAATATATTTAGTATTTAAAAAGAATAGCTTGAACAAATAAACAATATATTTCAAACAAATAGGGTGGTAGTAGACCGTGAGACAAGGAAAAAACCTATTTCATTTAAATAGATCCTATTTAAATTAATTTTTTTTGGCAGTGCACATACGGTTTTCTTTATAACAACTTTTTTCGTCGATACTAATGCTGAAGAAAAATCAAGAGGGCACGAATACGACGAAATAAAGAAATATAAGATGCTCAGACGCGTCTCACTGTTCGGACAGTAGTTCGAATATTTCATTTATCGGATATTGTGTTACATACATAACCTCCATGTTTCTATCTTATATTAAAATAAAAATATTCGTATTTTTCAAATAAATAATACGTTTTATTAATAAATTTGAATGTCATGTCATTTTGAGCCACCCTTTTTTTTCGTAAAGATTAAGCGGACAGAAAAAATACTCCGTAAATTTGACGTTCCGAAAAACACGCTCTGCTGATAATTAGCAGATGAAATAAATTGTTTTGGGCTCCTTAGAAAAGTTTTTTCGGATAAGCCTGTAGATATACCTGAAAAAGTTTTATATTCACGAGGCTTAGCCAAAGTGCCCTATTGCCTCTCGGGCTACAAGCGCGAGGTACAACATTTTTATAGCCATGGAAATTATCGTGAGCATTTGATCGCTAACCGCACATGTACGTGGCTTCAGTTCGAGAAGTTCTGGAGCTTTCGCTATTATACTTATATACTCCCTCGATCCACTTTCTCAACCCAACTGGGTAAGCCTTTCCACTTTTCTTTTACCTTTCTTTTCCTCGTACTCTTTTGCCCATCGATTTTCTACACTGACAGAAATATTCTATTCATATTAAGGAGATGCGTCTATTTGATTTTTTTTTTTTCATTCAAATTAACTAGATTTTTCGTGAAATCGAATTGTTCCTATTGCATTCCATTATTGAAATTATTTGTTATGAATATATTTATTTGTTGAAATCAAGATCTATTTAATATTGGCTAATAATTGAATATTTTATTTATTCCTAATAAATCTGTGATTCGGATTCATCTGTTAAAAAAATAATTTATTTGAATCCACTGAATGGATCTATATAATTTTTTTTTAAATCAAATAGAATTTTCATAGAGCCTAACATTTTTTTATCTGATTGAATTAATGGTATGTCTTTATTGCAATTTTTTCTTACTTATTTGATTCAAGCTATTGCTAGACCAACGTTTGGGTTTGTTTGGGTTGACAGAAAAATATATTTGAATCAAATAGACGTTTACTCACGCTAATAAAAATATTTTTTATTAAAAATGTCTCATATACATTCAAAAAAAGAATGTGCTTGATGCTAATTTTTAACAATTTAATTAAAAATATATACAAGATGTTTGGCGCATGGACCGGCACAATTTTTTGGAGGATTGGGTGGTCATCTGCTATTTTTTTCATCCTTAGACCCTATGTCCTAAGTGTCACGGTAATTGAGATATGATTTTTTTCGTTTTTTTAATTACCTGAAATTTCGCCTTTAAATCGTCATAACTTTTTTGTCTGTGGTTGTAATAGCACGAAATAACTTTAATTTTATTCTGCAATGTACGTTTATTATAAATACATAATTATTTGATACAATTAGTTTCAGGAAAATGACTCATGGGCTTCCAAAGTCTTAAAAATGTGTAAATATATGAAAAATGTTAACTTCTAAATTCATTATAAAAAAAACTAAAAGCTATTTTGAATTTAGCTTTTTTTTAAGTTCTCTAGTTTATACCCTTTCCAACGGTATGCTACATGTCATAGAAATCATTTCTTATGTGGTCAAAATAAGTGTGTCCATCCATGCGCTAAACATCCTGTATAATATTTAACAAGAATAGCTGCAACAAATAAAAATATATATTTGAAACAAATAGGATTGCAGTAGGCCGTTAGATAAGGAAAAAACCTATTTATTCCACTCGGTACGATAATGGACGTTTTACGTACGCTTCGCGGGCCTAAAACCCCCATTTTCTCACCTCGTAAAATAAAATTTCGTATAATACTTGACGAAAAAACTTTTTCTAATCTCGTGTGATTGCAACACTCGCCTTCGGCTCGTGCTGCACACTCATACTCGTTAAAATGTTTTTTTTTTTCGTCCTCGTATCATAATGTACTATTGATTTAAAAAGATCCTATTTAAATTGTATTTTTTTTTGCACTGTAATGACCTAATGTCCATTGGTCTCGGCAGATGTTGATTTGGCTAAAAATACATGTATAACGTGTATTACGTTTGATCTTTTATGGACGCCCCCCACACCCTCTAGGAGTCTTTCTCTCAATCTCTTATGCTCCAGCACCGGAAGTCCTTTACCCATTGCCCTCCTTTTACATTCATTTTTACCACCTTCCCTCGTCACGTTACCCACTCACCACAACCTTGACACTATTCCACAACGAACCTTTCTAAAACGTTAAATATTTAACCGTAGTGGCATTCAGATACACGAGTCGATAAAAATTTTACGTACAGACGCGAGTTGGCGGCCTCGGCTATTTGTTCAACCACGAACTAAGTCAGATTTTATATTAATCATCCGTCACGATTATAAATACGATATCCACACACACGTACGTTCACCGTATCACTATGAGAAAGGGCTTAAGATCTTTTGGTGTTATGACCTTCAAAGCTCTTTGTGCAACGAAGACTCAAAGAAATGCAACAGTGCGAGCACAGTTTATGCGCTGACGTGAACTCTCACGCACCCACCCACACACACACACACACACACACACACCCACGTATGTAAACGTCGCTTTTCACAACAAAGAGAAATGAACATAAGCTTGCGTGTCAAACAGTTCGTGTTAGGCTCTTTTGATCGTTAGCTATACGGATGGAGGGTACTTTTGAAGTGATCAAGACGCGTTCAGGCGGCTCTCACTTCTTCGCCAGTTCTCCATTCTCCGCCGCATGTCAGGGCCTCGGAAAACCAATTTGGTTACTTCCAGCCCACGCGAGCAAAATCCTCGTGAACATCTTGGATTATCAGTGACGTTGAGGTAGAAACTTTCAGGGTTACGCTGTGCACTGACAGAAAAATTCTTTTGATGGTAACTAGATTGATTTTTTTTTTAATTTCAATAAACTAGATTTTTCGTGAAATCAAATTTTGCCTATTGCATTCCATTATTAAAATTATTTATTTTTATAATATATATATTCATTTGAATCAAGATCTATTTAACCTTTCGTGGTCACACTTCCAAATTCAATCACGGAGGTCACACTGGGTCGATCCTACCCAAGTCAGTTTTCAAAAAAAAGTATTGTGACCAAACTATCCGTTCGAAGTAGTTCAGAAAATTACGGAACATGCTTTGAACTATCTAGATGATGTATGAAAAATTTATTTATAATAAATAAAATGGCGACACGTTAAATAAAATTCATCAAGAGGTGAAAACGCAAAAAAGCTACTTTTTCGCTCAAAAAATCATAGTACCGTGAATTTTTAACATTTTTACCGAAAATTTGGACTTGATACTCCTCAGATACGCTACTTTTGGGAAAAAAAAATCGTAGCATAGTGCGCGTTCCAAAAAAGGTATTTATTCCGACATGTGAAGAGGGTCGAAGCCGGGAACTATTATATATTATATTTACGCCAAAAGTTGAGCGACGGGTCGATTCTACCCAGTGTGGCCAAAAAGGGTTAATAACATCTAATAAGTAAATATTTGATTTATTCCTAATAAATCTGTGATTTGGTTTCCTTTGGTAGTATAAAACAAAAGAGACAGACGGAAAAATGGTACACGATTCAGTCTCTCAAAAATCTTATGGCTTTGTTTTCATTAGAAGACTGTTGTAACATTCTGCAGTTGAGGTATCTTTCTATACATAAATGGTCGCGCCTGTTAATAAAAGACACGACGAAACCTTTCTTTTTTTTTTCAAATAAGTTGTTAGTGAAAAAAATTAAAATATTCACTTTTTGTCACTTTTATGTCATGAACCTATATTTCTTCCTCGTATTCATGCAATATATCGTGTTTTATCTTTATTTATTTAATTTGAATATATTTAATATTAAAAAAAACAAAGAGGGTCGTAGTAAGCTGTGAGACAAGGAAAAAACCAATTTGATTTAAATAGATCGTATTTAAATTAAACATTTTTTTGACAGTGTACATTTTTCTTGAAATCAAGCTTTTCCTATTGCATTCCATGTAATAATGGAGTTTTGAATAGAATTTGATAATGGATTACAATAGGACAAAATTAATATAGGTTCGAGCGTACTCGAAAATGTTAAAGCGCGATTGACAATTTTGTCCACACGGAAGCTACGATGTCAAAGCATCGGGAGAAAAAAGTTGATAAAAGTTTTTGATGGAGGGGAATAATGAGTATTTGCTAATAGAGGGACGACGAGAATGAGCTTTTGCGTGATAAAGTGATCCCGACCTATTTCTTCGGAGCTTAATTAATCTCGTATATAGAGAAAGAGAAAGAAAAAACAAGAGCGAGAGAGAGAGGAAGGGAGAAAGGTAAAGAGATAGTGATAAAGACATAGCAAAACCCGGCCAGTTTCTCGCTCAGAATTCTCGTTTGTTCGAGGGCGAAGGTCGTCCAAGAGCTTTCGTGTTCCCAAAGACAAATCGCCGGAAGAACGCTTGAATCCGTTTCACCACGATAACTGACATGGACAAAAGAATCCTGGAAAACCAAGCGAAACGGCAAAGGAAAAGTAAAAGAAAAAAAAAACAAAACGCTTTGTTACGTAGCCAAAAAAAGGTACGTGCCCGTCGAAAAATGGCACGGGTTTAAAAACGTGATTTGTGTATACGGAAAAAGTTACGTCGATATCAATTAGCGGAGCAAGAACGATTACCTGCATGAACTTTGTGCGTGGGCGTGTGTGTTCCAGACGTATATATATATATATATATATAATGAGCTTTAGTATTAGCCTTGAGACTCCTGACGTAGCGCAAAAGCTTGGGAAAGCCTATGACTACGATCCATTTTACTGATTATACTCTCCATCAAACATCCCATATGTTTCCCAAGATTTCCACTCATTCACTTCCTCCTAACTTCCTCGTTGTAAAGGCTGTCTCAAAATGACCTGACAGGAAAATTTTTTCCATAAACTTTGCAGTTAATTTTCGACGGCCAAAAAATAGCCGAAAAATGGCCACGTTCAAAAGTGCCTACCAAAGCGCCAAAAAAATCGTAGACAGTTTAGTAAATAGTTCAAATTAAAGGTAAACTTGTCCTCTTTGAAACGCCACTTGGGGAATTCTATTATCGTTATTTTTGAGTCCGCTATCTAACTTTTAGTGCGGTAAAAAAATGTCGACTAGTGTAACCAAACTTTTGGCCGACAGTGTATATAAGTATACATATATAAATCAAGAATCAAAGTGATATTAAAATACAATGCTGTACTTTTTCAAGGACCGCATAACAATCCCGTCACATCCATTTACCAGCTCTCAATAGGCTACAAATGCAGTAAGCAAATTCTAACTGAATATTATTCGTGATGTGTCAGAAATTGTGTTAATTAATTAATGATTATATTCGGCCGTGAGGCTGACCATTCCATTTCACCTCATCTCCACCCACGGCCCATTATCCTCGACACCCTCTTTCTCAGCATCCCGCGGAAATTCCCTTGGACGAATATTAACACTATAAAGGGCATTGTCACGAGAATACGTAACTAAATTCACCGTTGCATATTGCCGTTGAAACTTGGAGACTTTTCGGTTATAAGCTTCAACCTCCGTAGTTCCGGGTGTATACCTACCGCTAATAGGCCAAGTTCACTTCGGCTACAGTTATAAACGAATTCGCGCGCAACCGTTGCGATGCACTCGTGATTTACAGTGTCATTTCCTGGCCCAGTGAAAACGCCCATACACGGTAGGAGAGCATCGAAAATTGGCTGGCACTACCTTTTACACGCTATATATTGGAGAAACAAAATATATATATCTAGGCCGAGAAGATTGTGGATTGATTGTGGGTTGAGTAGCGAAACGAAGCCCAGTCGTCGCGAGAGAGAGGGAAAGAGAGAGAGAGAGAGAGAGAGGGAGAGAGAGAGAAGCTTGCCTACACTACTTCCTTATCTGTTATCAAGGTTGGAAAGAGGTCGTGCTGAAGGAGAAACGAGGTTAATATCTTCAGATCTTTTTATCAATATCAGCCGAGTTCGTCTGCACGTGCTGAGCCGACCTTACGTATACTTTGGTGTCTTGATATGATCTGGTAAGAGGCAAATTGGCACACGTACCATGTCATACAGGGCCCGGGGGGGGGGGAGTGACTTGTGTGAATCGTATCCTTTTGATGCGAAATCATCCTTAGGGCAAGGTGGTATAGGAGTACGCATCTAAGCTTCAAAGCAGTGAAAAAAAAAAAAAAACAAATAAATACATTTAACGATATCAGTTTTTTTTAATTGACAGAATATCTAGTACCCTAATTAAATTATGAACGGCAATTAGGAATCTCTAATTTTTTTTACATGACAAACTGAAAACTACAAAAAGCGATTTGCGAACTCTTAGGACATACGGACGTTTAAGAGTACGCAAGTTCCAATCGACACATAAATCGCAAATAAAGTTGCGCCCATTTGTATGAGAGTTGGGGAGCTGGAGAACTGGAGAGCTGGACGGTTGAAGAGCTGGAGAGCTGGAGAGCTAGAGAGAGAGAGAGAGAGTTGGAGAGATGGAGAATTGGAGAGTCGTGAAGTTCGTGAAGTTCGCAAAGTCCGCAAAGTGCGCGAAGTTCTCGAAGTTCGTGAAGTTCTCGACGTTCATGAGGTTCTCGAAGTTCGTGAAGTTCTCGATGTTCATGAAGTTCTCGAAGTTTGTGAAGTTCTCGAAGTCCGTGAAGTTCGAGAGTTCCTATCGCCTTAGAGATGTAGTTGCTGTGTATTTCTTCAGCCTCTTACGAAGAGTGGCTTCAGTCGATTCCAATGAACGTGCTACCGTCCTTATAGATTCACCATCATTAACTTGCTTCCTTGCATTTTCAAGATCCGTAATTGACCATAGACTTCGGTCGGTAGTCCATTTCCTTCGGGACATGCTGAAAGTAAAAAAAAACACAATCTTTAACAGTATACGACGAACAGTATACGACCTGCACATTTTTAACAAACACGACTGTTACTGCCATTTATTGATGAGATGCGAAATTACTTTCATTTTGAACAATAACCTGAGTAAACCGGCGTACAAAATTAATAGTTATTCTTGAAGAAAGTAAATTGTGTCTCGTACTTGTAATGCTTTTGAAAATGTCAAAAATAAAGCAAGAAATTGCAACCAAAACTTCAAACTTACCTGGCCTCTCCGTTTTATTCCATTTTGGATATTGTTTTTTTGTCACAAATACTTACCCTGTTTCGTCCGTAGCGTAACTGCGTACTCCTATACCACCTTACCCTACTTCTGATGCGAAATCATCCTTACACAGATTTGAACAGGGTTGGGCACTTGCGGACGTAGCTCTATGGAGGCAAAAGAGTTGGTGGAAAAAAAAAACGACGACCACGTTGAGTCGCACGAATGACTGACGATGAAAAATAGCACCCGTAACGATGTCAAGTGACAACGTCGTTAAATCGGACGTGTAACAAAGTTGGGGAATGCATAGAGACCGTGTAAAAACAGTCACGAACGGCGAATCGACGATGTCGAAAGGCGCAACGTGAACACTTAACAACTGTGTGCTCTTCCCTCAATCGAATCAGCGAAAACCACTTTACTCCTACGTAGATACTCCCTTTCGGCTGTCTCGTTCGACCATTGTACGTCATTCGTCTCTTGCGACCGGGATAGCGGTTCGAGGAGTAAATTTCGGGTGCACTTCCGAATTTCAATCTGAACTTTGCCATACACTTTCATTTTAATGCTGTAAGACTTCCCTGAAAATGACTTTTTGGCCACGCGTCATAGTTTTCGTGTCATCGATTTTTGAAAGTTATTTTTTTTTTTTACCGCGCTCCTACACTGACAGAAAAATTCTTTTGATATTAACTAGATGCGTCTATTTGATTTTTTTTTTTAATTAACTAGATTTTTCGTGAAATCGAATTTTTCTTATTGCATTCCATTATTAAAATTATTTATTTTGAATATATTTATTTATTCAAATCAAGTTCTATTTAATATCGTCTACGGCTGGACATGAACAGAAAATTCTCATTTATAATATAATTATCACCGTTTTCCATTGAAACATGATTTTTCATCACTTTTGTTTATTGAAAAATTAATTGCATCACTTTTTTAAATTGTAAAATGATATTTCATGTTTTATTGAAAAATAAGACTTCGTCGGCTTTTCGTTGAGGCAGTATTCTAGTCTAGATGTCCAAGTTTCGGACGTTTTTTTGGGCTTGATAAATAAAAACCAAAAATATTTTTAGTATCCATTTTTTTTAGTCTTTTTATCGATGTTTCAAAAACATACAAAAAAAGTTTTGTGGCTGCTGGCAGGGAATGCCAGCAGTTCTAAATTCCTTGAAATCTTCTGATTGTCCGATTTGCTCCAATGTTGCTTCTCAAGCCGGCTCCATTCAAATCGCTATACCTTTGTAAGTATTGGGAATTTCGATATTTCATCTTGAGAGCATATCTTAAGAGTCTATACTTTAAATTGAAAAGAAAATTGATTTTTTCTCAAATTTCTAGTCTAAAATACTGCCTCAAAAGACGATCTTTCGTTATTTTTCCTGTGAAAAATAAAAAAAAAACGGAATGTAAACTGTGACGTACGTCACACTTTTCATTCCGTTTACGCGGGAAGCTTCTTTCAATTCTTTGATACGCCGATGAGTAGGTGTATAACCTTTTTTTTTGCTGAAAAAAAGTTATGCGCAGTGAAAGTAGTTCGAGCTCGTCTGTTGAAATTCAAGATTACGTCTGGTCGATCGACCAACCGCATTTAATGTACAGAATCTGGTGCGGGCTTACCACGAATTTCTCTCTCTCTCTCTCTCTCTCTCTCTCTCTCTCACTCTCTCTTTCTCTCTATCTATCTCTCTCTCTACCACTTTCCTTCTGTTTCTCTCCACTCTGCCTTTTCCACCACACGGTGTCCGATTATCCTGCAAGTTTCAAGACGCGATCTTTTGTTACTCGGAAAAGCTGTAGGTCGCGCCACGAAAGTTTGCCACGCTATAAGTAGACCAAAAAAAAAAAGACCTCACCGGATCGGACTGAGAACTGATAAAACGAGAAGATGGATAAAACATGTACACGATGCTGAAGACAGTGTGGATTGCAAGCGATGTAGACACAGCTTTGCATCAATGTGCTTTGAGGGTTGTTTGAAAATTGCGTTAACTGTACCCGGACAGCCAAATGAGAAGAGAAACTGTATTTGAGTCCGAGAAAAGTACACAAAATGTTCGTCGTTTCTCTAGTCTATGCGTTAAACCCTTTAGGGAAGAAAACGCCGAGATGAATATAAAAATATTAAAGAGCTCAGATACGAGTCTATAAAGACTGTCTCGAAATGACCTGACATTTTTAATTGCGCGCCATTTTTTTTTTCTGGCGAACATAAAATACTAACCGTTGACAACTGGCATCAAGAAGTATTGAGGTTTAGTCATGACGAATTACGCGATCGAGCAACGAAATTGTAAAAATGCAGACGAAACAGTGCCGTTATTGCAGATGAAGTTTCATGGTCGCGTTATCTCGCACCGCGACGATGTGAATTGGCCACCAAGGCCAATTCACTTCTTTAGTCAAGCAATTTATACTGATTTGCCCCTATAATAGCAAAGTCTGGTAGTTTTGGGGAAATCGCTACTAGGGAATCTACCACTACACCCCTTGATTGCCCTTACTTGGCCTCCGTACTTAGACCATGGTTTTAGTCAACCTACCTAACCTACCATTCCCTGACAGGGACCTGGTCCGGCTCTTTTACGGAAAACCCTACTATGGAATCCACGAACAATCGCATTGAAGGTCCCGAGTTGCATTAAGGATGCCCTGCCAATTTACCGCACGGGGTTATGTACATCTGTGAAGCCTCACTCTTCTCCTCCGCCTCCTCAATAATTATTTTTAGAGTCAGTATAGTCTCGGGTTTCATGGCGAACGTAGAAATTCTCCAAGCCATTGTTAAGAAGAAACACGCTTATAAAAAAGGAAGCACGGGTCAGAGGTTAACGTCATT
>OZ010715.1:1932010-2077010 GCA_963932345.1 Ophion ventricosus | reverse complement strand
TATTTTGTCAGCGTCTGAAGCTCTTGCGCTATGCGATTGAAAAGATAAATCGAATCGCATCGATGCATCGAAATAAAATTACACCTGAATTATTGAACGTGTTGATATTGAAAAATACGGATGACTAACTGTAAGTGAAATGGGAAATTTGTGTAATTGGTGTGCAGCCAAATTTGAATTGTTATATTATCGGTTGAAACTATTATACTATAATTAATGTGAAATTGCAAGTGCACCCGCTCAATTGGAATTGTTGAGCTCGCCGTATCTTTTCATGTTATTTTGATTATTATTTTATTTTATCCATGCGATTATTGAAAAAGAATTAAAAGAAGAATCGTTTTTTTCTTTTATTTCAATATTTATCCAAATTTTCGATAGAGATCGAGTGAGATCTTCTGTCTCTCACTCGATCCAAAAGATAGAGTGAGAGACAGAAGGAAAAATGCAGATAATCACCAACGCCTATCAATCTTTTGCAGGCAAGCGACTCGTTCTGATGTACTTTCAGTACTCCATTGGCAAAAAATATTTCACGTCTACGTCAGAGAATTGCCTCGAAAAATTCTTTCAGCGTATAGGCAAACGTTTCAATGACAAAATCAACCGCAAATCGTCGTCTTCGATCGACCGTTCTCGTTTGCACGTCTCTACGAAAGTAAAACCGCGTTCAAAGCAATTCTCACTGTACTATTGTTGGCCCAAGGACAACGGACTTGTTTCGAATTGGCGGTTCTTTTTTATTGACAATGCCACGAAGGAAATAGAGAAATAAGTCTCGCGAATTCACAGGTGTATCGAGGATTTTATCTCATGAATAATCGATTCCGTCGATTCTACTGACCGGTTAGTGACCTCACGATATATAGAAGCAAGACACACCTAAAGGGTGTCACGAAGTAACATGACATTTCAAATTGCGCGCCATTTTTTTTATTTTTGTGGCGAACATAGTGTACTAATTTTTGACAAATGGCATATGGAAGTATCGAGGTTTAGTCATGGAGAATTACACGATCGAGCAACGCATAGAAATTGTGAAAATGCAATGTGCAACAATGCAGTTATTGCAGATGACGTTTCATGGTCGTGTTATCTCGCGTCATGGCGATGTTAATTGGCCACCAAGATCGTGCGATTTCACGCCATTGGACTTCTTTCTTTGGGATTTTTTAAAGGAAAAGTTTATGCCAATGATCCACAGACCATTCCGAAGCTCAAGGAAACAATTGGACGCACCATTAATGAAATTAGTCTGCAATTTATCGGATATTGTGTTCCTCATATAACCTCCATGTTTGTATTAAAATAAACCTTGTATTAAAATAAAAATATTTGTACTTTTCAAATAAATAATATGTTTTATCAATATATTTAAATGTCAGGTCATTTTGAGACACCCTTTAGACAGGGTGTTTGGCGCATGGACCGACAAAATTTTTTGAGGTATTGGGGGGGGATCATTTGTTAGTTTTTTCATCCTTAGTCCCTATGTTCTGAGTGTCACGGTCATTGAGATATGATTTTTTTTTCGTTGTTCTTTTAATTAACCGAAATTTCGCCTTTAAGGGGCCAGTCCACTTTGAAAATTACAAAAAATCGAAAGCAAGCAAAACTTGAAGAAATCGACGATGATGATGAGCAATCAGAAGGGATTTTGTACGGTGCAGGAATTGCCGATTGAGTTTAGGTAAGAGTTTTTCATAGTATAAACTTCAAACGCGTTTTTCTTGAAACAACGTTTTCAAAATCTAGCTCCATCGTATCTCTAAAACTAATAAACCGATTCTCTTGAAATTTGAACCACATATTGTAAACATGATTCGCAACAAGATGACCCTCGATGGTTTTAAAATTTTGGTTTTTACTTTTTTTTTTTTGTTGCGAAAAACTGCGAAAAAAACGCGTTTTTTTTTAACTTTTTTCCTTTTTCATCTGCCATTTTTTTATTTTTTGATAAAACTTTATATCCGAGGGTCATTTTGTAGCTGGTGTCATACTGAATCTAATGGACTTTGATTTTTTTGTTTCAGACAAGCCGTTGCCGAGTTGGAATGGAGCTACCTAGTCCACCTATTTTTGAGGCGTTACGTTAAACCATAGTTTTTCTACTTAAAAATGAATAAAAATGAATTGAATTTTTTTTTTCAATGTATTTCAAGACTTTATTTATCAAGCCCAACAACTTTTATATTCATATCTTTTATAAAATCCTCAAAAAAAAATCGCGAAAATAGCCTTTTTTCGTGGCTCCAAAGTGGACTGGCCCCTTAAATCGTAATAATTTTTTTGTTTGTGGTTGTAATAGCACGAAATAACTATTGTTGCATGCATACGGAGTAAAGGAGGTCGATTTGAGAAAAATTTATAACTCAAGTTTAATAAAAACATCGGAAACATCAAAAGTCTTTTCTTAACCCTGACCTTGGCAAACTAGTATCTCTTATTTTGACCACATAATTAATGATTTATATGACATGTATCATACCGTTGGAAAGGGTATAAACTAGAGAACTTTTTAAAACAAAGCTAAGTTCAAAATAGCTTTTAGTTTTTTTTATAATGAATTTAGAAGTTGACATTTTTCATACATTTACACATTTTTAAGACTTTGGAAGCTCATGAGTCATTTTCTTGAAACCAATTGTATCAAATAATGATTTATTTATAATAAACATACATTGCAGAACACAACAAAAATTATTTCGTGCTATTACAACCACAAGCAAAAAAGTTATGACGATTTAAAGGCGAAATTTCGGGTAATTGAAAAAAAAAAACTGAAAAAAAATCATGTATCAAATACCGTGACACTTAGTCAGTCTAAGGGTAAAAAAATTAGCAAATTACCCCCGCAATCTCCCAAAAAATTGTGTCGGTCCATGCGCCAAACACCCTGTATATGTGTGGATATGGTATAGCCGTACCTAGCGTATATAAATTTTCAAAGCGTTACATCAATAGAATATTGACTTTCAGCACACCTAACTATTTTACGGACGATCCTTAGATTTAGGCGATTCGTTCATTTTCTGGCAGGGCGGTCCTGGAAATGATCTTTGCATGAATATCTTTGAATTTATCAAAAGCTTATTTTTACGACATTTGAATATAATTGATGTTGAGTATGAGGTCGATTGGCTGCTATGAAGACCGTCCTAGATGTCGTATGTCTTTTAAGGCCTTAGGCCACTCTAAGATTTTTCAAAAATCGATTGTTTTGTGTTAAAAATGTACCTTAGTACCTATAAAATTATATTCCAAAAGATTATGGGTGTGAAAAATCTCTAAGTACTCGATTTTCAAATTCTAACGCAACCCCTCTTGATTCATGTCGTGACTTTCTACTAACTTTAAACGCGTTTATCTCAAAACTACATTTTTCAAGTCGGCCGGACTCATAACTCAAACAAATTTCAACCGATTCACTTGAAATTTTAACTGTATATTTAGAATTACATTTTCTGAGGCACTACGTAGGATTTTAATTATATTGCGTAGTTTCCTTTTTTATAAACAATTTTCTGACGATTTTCTCATGGGATACTTTTTGTTTTAAAAATGCGTCATTTTGATAAAAAAGCAATATATCAAAAAAATCCTACGTACTTCTATAGCTATTCTTATATATAATCGAAAAAACTTTAATGTCTCATCATAATTCAAAAATTATAGGACCTGTTGGTCCGGCCGTTGACCTTCCAGAAATAAAGGCGTCATCGGAACAATGCTGCACAGTCGCCATTTTGACATGTATCGCTGTGAAAAAATAATTTTGTTTGGGTTTGTTTGGGTATAATTCAATTACGGGTATAATAAAATCCCTATTTTGTAATTCCGATTTATTTTATGAATCCGCTGAAAAAAAAATCACAAAATATGCCCTTTTTGGTCCTAGAGTGGCCTAAGGCCTTAAATCTCCTTTCCGCATATATATATATATATATATATATATCCACGTGCATAATTTATTAAACACTTGACAGAGTAGACTCGTATGATGTTCGGTATACACGTTTTTGCCGCAGTCATAAAACAGAGGAGACCGAGGGATGAAAGAAGTGGAGAAGCAAAAAAGAATTCGATGGAGCCGGAAAAGTCGGACGGTTGAGATACGCAGTATATGTGGATACGCGGATATAGAGGTAGTCGAGAGAGAAAGAAAGAGAGAGAGAGAGAGAGAGAGAGAGAGAGAGAGAGAGAGAGAGAGAGAGAGAATGAGAGAATGAGAGAATGAGAGAGAGAGAGAGAGAGAGAGAGAGAGAGAGAGAGAGAGAGAGAGAGAGAGAGAGAGAGAGAGAGAGAGAGAGAGAGAGAGAGAGAGTGAAAGAGAGAGAGAGAAAGATGTATTGAGAAAGAAGCAACATTGAACTGCGGGCAACACGAAGCCGCGAGACGACGGGAGCCTGCTAGGAAAAATCAAATATGAAAAAAAACCTACGGGCCGTATGCATATATGAATGAAATCCCCGTGAAGTTTGTACATTGAGAGCACACACTACGCGGCTTTTCTCTCCCCCTACCTCATCTTTCTATATAAACTCGCCGAGCTCATATAAATGTATAGACATCTATCCCTTTTGTAAATTCAAAGTTCTGATATGCGATAATAAAATAGAAATATACAAACGTATATACAATAAGTAAAAGCAGTATTTGCACAGTTCGCTTTTTTCTCTTGCGTTTTTTTTTCTGAGCATATCGGGCAACATACGTTAGGCAGATTAACATTGAAATACGATATTTGTATTTGAATGTAAGCAACCGATTAAAATATGATGTTGACTTTTGCATCATTGGAACGTGACGGATGTTTTTTTTGCACGACTTTAATTTGGCTGATTGAAGGTAGTAGTCTCGTCAAGGCGTTTTTCTATAAATTTTTTATTTATTTTGAGGACCCATTCAAGGTTTCCATTAAAAATTCCAATAAAAATTCCACAGTTTTTAATGGAACTCCATTTGAGTTCCATTAAAAACCTTGTTTCCATTAAAACAAGGATTTCAATGGAACTCAAAGCGATATAAACTGAATGTTATTGACAGATGTCTAACCTCTATGAAACCACCGAAATTAGCTGTCACTATGAAACATTCGTAACAGCCAGAGCCATCTCTTGAAAACGGACCGAATTAATTTGTACTCCTAATAATATCACAAAAGATCAATTATAAAACAAAAGAACAATTTTTTTCTAACGACTCAATTATAGGAATCCAAATGGATCCATACGACAATTTCTGCTGACGTACCAGTGGAAAATATGAAAAAAAAAAGCGCGAGCTCATATCCCTTTCGATATCGAGTATGTCCACGATAAAAATTGAAACGAAATAATGCGGATTCGATTAAGTTTCGTGTCACGGTGAATATAACAGCCACTCACACAGGGCCCTCTTCATGGATGCGGGGGCACGAGAAAGGGTCGTACGAGCATTTGCATCCTCGACCAAGCGAAACAATATATAAAAGAGTGACACACTGGGATTGATGAGGGAGGGGAGTCGTAGAGAGTTTGATGAGTCGCGACGAGAATGGCGTGGGAGACCAATATAGATATTTGCCCCCAAGCTGGCAAAAACAAAGAACGTTACTATTCATGCGCCCATGCCTCCCCGCACGGCCGTGCACTCGAAACACACACATACATCGAGCCGTATATGTGAAAAGCCTTCGCTATATATATGAGTTCCGAGGGATCAAGCTGAGTTCACTGATATGCCGAAGTAAAGAGTGAGCGAAGCTGAACGTCTATCGATATCCTTTTCCAGCTTCGGTGACGCTCAAACAAGAGGCTGTCTCGCTTGTTACAAACAGCCTCGTTAGCATCATCCCCGAATGGAATAATGTCGAGGTTACGCGGCCGTAAATACGACCTCGTGGGTGATAAAGAGGTGGGATCGAGATTATGGAGCAACGAAGGTGATTGAGGACGCGGGGGAGGATTGCACAGCGAGTGCAGAGTATCGGAGAAAGTAGCCAGCCTCAACCATCTAGTTCCTTTTTATTTTTCAACCCGAGCATCCGCGGCTTGATGACCGTCGCTTTTTTCTTTTGACGCCGATAGCAATTTTCCTTTTTTTTTTTCAATATCTCTTCTCTCTTGCTCTCTCTCACATTTTATCGTTCTCGTTTTCTTCTTCTTTCTATCCACCAACGCTTCTCCACGCGTGCACTCTAACCTCACACCTATTCCTCTCTATAATCTTTCTGATATTTGTTCTTTTTCCGTCGTTCATAGTGGCGCAATTTTTTCTAAAGTCTATTTTTCGTCGTTACGAACTCGTGTCCACCCACGCCAAAGTGTACGCATATAGATGAGAAGTTTTTACGTCATAGTGATAATGATTCTTTAATGGTGAAACATTTTTTTCATGATAATAAATGGATTGGGAATTCGGCTTTTGCAATGGAGAGATCGAGAGAGAGAGAGAGAGAGAGAGAGAGAGAGAGAGAGAGAGAGAGAGAGAGAGAGAGAGAGAGAGAGAGAGAGAGAGAGAGAGATTGTTTGATGGATGGATTGATAGAATTGACTATGCCCTAGTCCAACTCGTGCGTAAATTGAGTTCGGGCTTTGATCGGGCCCATCTTAATTTTCCCTAACTTTATTAAGGCCTTAGGCCACTGTAGGATTTTTCAAAAATAGATTTTTTCTGTTATAAATGTACCTTAGTACCTATAAAATTATATCCCAAAAGATTATGGGTGTGAAAATTCTCTAAGTACTCGATTTTCGAATTCTAGCGCAACCCCTCTTGATTCATGTCGTGACTTTCTACTAACTTTAAACGTATTTATCTCAAAACTACATTTCTCAAGTCGGCCGGACTCATAACTCAAACAAATTTCAACCGATTCACTTGAAATTTTAACTATAAAATTATATCCCAAAAGATGATGGGTGTGAAAATTCTCTAAGTACTCGATTTTCGAATTCTAGCGCAACCCCTCTTGATTCATGTCGTGACTTTCTACTAACTTTAAACGCATTTATCTCAAAACTACATTTTTCAAGTCGGCCGGACTCATAACTCAAACAAATTTCAACCGATTCACTTGAAATTTTAACTATAAAATTATATCCCAAAAGATTATGGGTGTGAAAATTCTCTAAGTACTCGATTTTCGAATTCTAGCGCAACCCCTCTTGATTCATGACGTGACTTTCTACTAACTTTAAACGCATTTATCTCAAAACTACATTTTTCAAGTCGGCCGGACTCATAACTCAAACAAATTTCAACCGATTCACTTGAAATTTTAACTGCATATTTAGAATTACATTTTCTGAGGCACTACGTAGGATTTTTTAATTATTTTGAATATTTCCTTTTTTATAAACCATTTTCTGACGATTTTCTCATGGCATTTTCCCTATAATAGAAAAGTCTAGTAGTATTGGAGAAATCGCTACTAGGGAATCTACAACTACATCCCTTAAAGTTCTTTACTTGGTCTCCGTACTTAGACCATAGTTTTAGTCAATCTACCTACCCTACCATTCTATAATAGGGGCCTGGTCCGGCTCTTGTACGGAAAACCCTACTATGGAATCCACACATAATCCATTGAAGGCCTCGAATTGTATTAGGGTCGTTCTGCCAATTTTCCGCACGGGCTATTACTACCTCTCTGTCTCTTTCTCTCTCTCTCTATCTCTTTCGATCTCTTTATCTCCCTCTCTCTCTCTCTCTCTCTCTCTCTCTCTCTCTCTCTCTCTCTTTCTCTCTCATGCTTCAAGCCTCTCATCTTTTACGCCCTGATCTTTCTATCCGCACGTCCATCTACGTCACTGTCCCGGTGTAATATTCACGCTAATACCTCACTCCACTTGCAACCTGCTCGCATCATTCCTCTCTCGTTTATAGCCACAATAGTTGCGACACTATCGATTTCAACGTCGCCATCAAGCACAAAAGTACATACAGATACTCTGTACCATGGTACACGCTTCGATATACATGTCCCCATCCTGTTGTGTACACACGCATAGATGCGGAGCTGCATACACGTGAAAATCTATGACATGGAATATTTTTTTATCTTTCGTCATCAAGCTTACCCGGTGCGAAGTCGACGTCTCTGTTTCCGAAACGGAGGCAACTCTCGTAAAAGAGGCCGAGCTTCTTGAATACACCAGTCATCTTGCCCGTTTCGTTCGCCAGCATTCCTGAACAAAAACAAAAATTCAACGTTAAAAATACGCTGCAAAATTCAATGAAGAATAACGAATTTTGTTGACGGCAACAAACGCGCGGTTGCTATTGCACAATTATCCAGCGAAATCGACAGTCTTCGCCGGATGCATCAAGGAGTCTCGATATCAATATCGAAACGGTGGTAGGCGATTGATATTTATATCAACCAGAGATTAATTTAGGATGCATTGACTGTCCAAAAATAAGTCAGTTTTACAACCGAGTTTCGGAGATTTTTAACGTTCAAGTTGAACCGTTATCCATTTGGTAATACATACGACACCCCTTCAACACCAGTTACCTGGCTGTAGGCCCAAAAATTATAGTGAGAAGCCGATTAAAAAAAAAACCTAAGCAAACTGTGATTATAGTGTTAGGAATGACGTGCTAAATAATCAAGTGGTTCTTCTACTTCGTTCAAAGTAATATTCGAAAAAAGATGTGAATTTCGAGCTCGAACGGTTTGTTTTTGGACATTGACGAAACTTGTAGGTTGAACGTGGCAACACTGCATTAACGGGCTCTGTCTACTGAGCCACTCCAGTCAAGCAATAACTGGGGGGAACTTCAAAATCGACGAGTGTTCGAAAAGTACATAGTTTAACAGCATTCGAACTTTATAAAGAGATGTATTTTTTTTTATTCTATCTGTAACATTAATATAATTATAATATCCATTTGGAATAATTTTCATGATGAAAAAACATTTTGAACAACATTCTGAACAAACAGGACCAAATGAGTTGCATGAGGAAGAGGAAGGACTGCTGTATGGTGCTGGAACCGCTGATTAATCAGTAAGACACTTTATCATTTGATTAAACACATTTGACTTTGAGGTTTTCGTTTGTGAAACTTTAAACGTGTTTTTCTCGAAACGAAATTTTTTCAATTTGCGGGAATCATAACTCAAAAACTAATTGATGGATCATCTTCAAATTTGGAACACGTTTACATAATATAATTTATTAAAATATGAACCTAAAGTTGGAAAGATTAGATTGTTTAAAACATATTTATTATTGTAAAATGCCGGGAAGAAAATGCTAAAAATCAATCATGTTTTTTCAAACACGTTCCAACATTCAAGTCTCGGTTTTTTTTTCAAAATTTAGGTTCATGTTCTTAAAAAACGTCTCAAGAATATATGAAAATTTGTTGGACTATTTCAGATGCGAATTGCGAGCTGCACAATTCCCGCAAATCGAAAACGACGATGAGGACACACCAGGGGACTCAGCGGATTACACCTTCATTAATGCATGAAATAACTTGAAAAAATTACCAGAGATGTATGAAAATATAAATAAATTATTGTCGGAGTTGCGGAAATTTCCATTTTTTTTTCACAATAAAAAAATCCAAAAATTCATCTAATTTTCTGTCTCCTAAAGTGGTTGCCCGCCTTAATGAACGAAGTAGAGACACCACTTAATTATTTAGCACAATATTCCTAACACTATAATCATGGTTTGCTTAATTTTTTTATCGACTTATCACTATTATTTTTGGGCCTACAGCCCTATAATTGGTGTTGACGAAGTGTCGTGTGAATAACCAAATGGATAAAGGTTCAACTTGAACATTAAAAATCTCCGAATCTACATTGTAAAACTGATTGATGTTTGGACAGTTTCAGGCCAGTGGAAACTGAGATATCATGCCCAAAAAACGGTGGCGTCCATTTTTTTTTAGCCAAATGAATTTTTCTAGACATATTATACGTGTACTTTTGTCAATAATTAACATTTTCTCGATCTGTAAAAACGCACGTGTTCTTCATTTCTTGTTTAATAAGCCACAAAAACACGAAATGTCCTATGTCTGATGGTTTTCGCGAAAAAAAAATTTCAAAGAATTACTGAATTTCTCCATCTTCACACTGGACGACAGCCTTGAAAGTCCAATTTCGTAACGAGAGAGTGTGTAAAGTCGAATAAGCGATATTCGAAATGCTCGAGAAAGCAAGATTTATACGACGAAATAGGTGGTACATTTCTTACGTTTTAAATGGCGGAACTTTTATTGCGGAGCTTTTACAGCTGTCGTAGACGCGTTGGCTATCTTAATGGGATTTGAGGATACGTTACAATTGAACGTGACCGGAAAACATGAGGAAATCGAATAAGTTTTCAACGTCTTTATCCTACATTGTACAAACCGTTTTCTCTTATCGCTCAACGCGGACCCTTCGGCATTAAATCCCTTAGCCGATAAATATATACATATACCCTACGAATGTGAGTATGAGACCCGGCCTAGAATTCAATTTCTGTACCAGAACCCAGTCGAAGTTTTTTGAAGCTCCCGACATCTTTCTCTCTCCCTCTCTCTCTCTCTCTCTCTCTCTCTCTCTCTCTCTCTCTCTCTCTCTCTCTCTCTCTCTCCGGCTCCGGCTTCCCGAGAATATCTAGTACCACAAAAAAAATCTCCACCACACCAGTGCGAAGCCACAGCTGGACATCCGCTTCCATCAGAATCTGTGAAAAGCTGCTTACCTCAGTTACAACGAGATATCGAAGGTTTTTTTTTTTTTTTTTTTTGCACAACCAGCTTAACGTCTGATTTACTTTTTCTCCGCCAAAGACAGCGAAAAAAATCTTCTCTTTGATTACATTAATTACTCTTGATGATTATCCAATTTTATTACACGGGGTCAATCGCCTGAGTCGTACGAACAGAATTAAAAATGAAAAATTTCACATTGCACACCGTTTTTGTTCGTTTTCTAATCATACGAAACTTCCTCTCTTGGCAAAATTGCCAAAAGAGGAAGAACGAAAAGGAAAGCGAGAGAAGTAAATACAGCATTTCATTTTATATCGTCATACATCGATATGATAGATATATACAGAATAGAAGCTTCTTAATTAACCCCTACAGTGACCTTCAAGGTCAAATTCGACCGATGACTTGAGTACATATCTGTACGTCGAATTTCTCGTTCTATCGATTGCGGATGTCAAAAAGGGTTCGTTTTTGACATCCGCAAACGAGTGTTCGTTTAGAAAAAAATGTTGACCTTGAAATCACCTTGAAGGTCATGGTCAAGGTCACGATGGAGGTCACCACTAGATGCGCCTTGTTAAAATTGATAACTTTGGTCTTAACGATAGAATTTAAGAAGCTTCTATTCTTGTCCGAGGTATCCATACTGTGTTTAAGTTTAATTAACCCTGCAGTGACCTTCAAGGTCAAAGGGGACCGGTGACTTAAGTACATATCTGTACGTAAAATTCCCCGCTCTATCGATTGCCGATGTCAAAAAAGGGGGTTCCCATTTGAAAGACAAAAGTTGACCTTGAAATAACCTTGAAGGACATCGCCAAGGTCAAAGTGAAGGTCACCATTGAATTCCTTGGGAAAAGTTACTTCAAGAACGAGTTTAACATTTTGGGAAATTGTCTTACATGCGGAAATATTCAGCCGTCCCGTTACTTTTGTGACACCCTGTATATATATATATATATATATGTGAACAGAAATCAATGTATAGATGGGGATATGAAATGAATGTATAGATGGGGAATGGGGATATGAAAAAATCCTGTGTCTTAAGTCTACCAAATTTACGAATAGCACGTGCAGAGCTATCTCCTTTGTTATCTGTCTTTCCGTCAGTTTCACTTTATCGGCTAAGGCGCAATCTTTCTTTTTGCTCTCGTACTCCATTTCATCTTGATTCCCCTTCGACCAATTCTATTTTTACGGCTCGAAGTGGCGCGCGAAGTAACAGGGGCTATATTGTCGCGAAGTGCTCTACTTTCGTGTCAGCTATTTGGAGGTCCGTACAAGCCATTTGATCGATCAGAAGATACATTAATTCGTTCATTCGTACGCGGCCACAATACTCCCGCGGCGTATTGAAAGATTTGCAGTCTTCCGTATTCCCTTATAGTCACGTGTTAAAGGTTATTTTGACAGAAGGAGCAGAAGCTGAATTTCAAATGAAAGCTCAGTTAACTAAATGAATCAATGCAACGAGTTACTGAAACATGCATCATTTGATCGGTTATATGGGACTTGATTTATGGTCAATTTTTTTTTTAGATCAACGTACCTACACAGAAATTTTTATATGGTCCGATTGAAGACGCGTTCAGGTTGCCTGACTGCCCTGGTAGGGCACTTATAAGGAAACCCCATAGCGCCCTGCTAGAAGTTGTAACGTTCTGTCATATATGGGCCTTATCTGGTTGCCTGCTCAGGCTGTTATCAGGTTGCCTGATCAGGCGTTTATAGTGCTGCCTGATCAGGCGTTCATAGTGCTGCCTGATCAGGTCATTATAATACTGCCTTACGTAGCCAGTACACATACATACTCGTACACATACACACTTTACGATATATGTATGCAAGGCCTAAAATGTATTTGTCAATATATTTTTTATTAAGGAAAGTTGCGAAAAAGATTATAATTAGATTAATTGAGAATATTATTGAGATCATTATAAATAATGCTCCATTTATGTTTCACGTTGAAGTGTTTTTGTTCCTAACCGCGCTGTTCCCTCCCAATCATTGGCATTAATAATTACTTTTCTTACGGCTTGCTCAAAATCTTTTGATGGAGAATAGAGGAAAATATACGCACGTTCAATTCAAACACCTCGTAAATTATTAATTCGTGTTTTCGGACATGAACTTGGTGAAAAAAAAAAACAATTTTTTTAGGAATTTAAGCATTAATAACGTATTAAACGGCCATATATATTTTTAGGTTATACATATCTTGTTCGCACGATGATGACACATTTTGCACTGTGTTTTGAAATTTCGAAATACAACGGAATCTTCTAACACGCATCCGAGTTGCGTAACGTTTTTTTTCGTCACAGTCCACAACACCTTTCTAAAACTTTAAAACTTCAAAGATAATATGTTGGTGTGTTAAAATTTCCACGTAGGATATTGGAGGTTATGTGCGTTGATGGAATGCTGGGGCAGTTATAAGGCAAGCCCCAATAAGGTCTTATTAGGCCAAGCTATAGTAGGACCGTATTGGTATTGCCTGATATAAGTAAGTAAAAAGGCACCCTAATCAGGCCGTGGTAAGATAACCTTCTTACTCCCGTACTACAGTTCCACTGATCCGGTGGACATCCGGCACCAATCAGGCGTGCCTTATTACGGCATTTCAGACCGCAGTATGCCGGCGGCCTTATCAGTGTTCAGGCTGCCGGATGAAAATTTCTAGTCAGGCAGTTGAACTTCCATAAACAAACTTAAGTAAAACGCATTGTGGATAGTGATTGGAAATACGTTGATCTGTAACTTCAAGGTTCCTATATATGACCCTGTAAATGTGCACTACCACAAAAGAATGGAAAAAATCGACAACCACTTGATTCAATCAGACGTGACGTTTCTTAAAAGCCTCCAGAGATTGCTGAATCTTAATTAGATTCATTTTTACATAATATAATTCATTAAAACATGAACTTAAAGTTGGAAAGATTAGATTGTTTAAAACATATTTATTATTGCAAAATTTCGGGAAAAAAATGCTAAATATCGATCATTTTTTTCTTTCGAACACGTTCCAATATTCAATACTCCATTTTCTTTCAAAATTTACGTTCATGTTCTTAAAAAACATCTCAAGAATGTATAAAAATTTGTTGGACTATTTCAGATGCGATTTGCGAGCTGCACAATTCCCGCAAATCGACAACGACGATAAGGACACGCCAAGGGACACAGCGGATTACACCTTAATTCATTCATGAAATAACTTGAAAAAATTACCAGAGATGTATGAAAATATGAATAAATTATTGTCAGAGTTGCGGAAATTTCCGTTTTTTTTTTCACAATAAAAAAAAATCCAAAAAATCATCTGATTTTCGGTCTCCTAAGGTGGTTTCCCGCCTAATTTTCTGAGAAAAAAAATATATTTAATACGTCTTTGAAATACGTATATCAAATTCTTGCCACCACGTCACTGCCTTGTGCTACGTAGTGGGCGTCATCTGGATTCTGATGAGAATACCTCTTCTACGGAATTTGTATCATATCCCGATCGAGATCTGATCGGAACTTAGGTATCTCTAAGAAATTCCTGCACGGGTTCTAAGCCATAATGTCCATCCATATGCAGTTATATCTCAATAATGTTCTAGCACATCCGGCTGTCTCGAGACCGATCTCTACATTTTTTTAAATGAATGGTTTACTTTAGCCTCCGAATGGCCGGGGAACGACCTGCATATGAATATGATCACATTTATTTGAAAGCGATTCTAAAGACATTGAGGTTTACATGAAGACGGATGTGGGAACATTTGGCTACTATGAGGACGCTTATCGAAGCCGAAAGCCTTCAAAACTATATTTTCACACACACACACATATATATATATATATATATATTTATCTGTTTGTATAGGTATATGCATACATATATAATTTATATAGCCTCTGTACCTCCTCAACCAAACTAGGCTAATGGGACCAGCGATGAGTAAACCTCTCCCGCGTTCCTATAAATCGGGAATCGATGTACGGCGAGCGTCGTCCTTCGCTCAGGATTTCCAGACTCTTTGGCTCCGTTTCGTGCTCCCCTATGGCATACCGCCGAATCTCAGACACCGTCACCCTCCGCTATTGCCCCAGTCATTTCTCTTTCTCTTTCTCCGTTTCAATTTTCTTCCATCAGTTCAACTTATTTTCGTTCCGAAGCGTTAATGCTACTATTCATCGTTCCATTTTCATTCGAAAATAACATCTCGAATTGATATGTTGATACGGTGGAATGAAAGTGAAAGAGCAAACAGCGAGCGATCCTCTCGTGCACATTTTTGGTTGTACTTGATTACGTTTATTCGTGAACATAGCAATCGTGAAGAATGTTCAGCGGAGATTCTAATCTGGATCTTTAGTCCATGAAGATGATTATTGCCAGAGCCGAATCATCTAGATCAAAGTTCCTCGTTATGTGAAGGAAATGTCCATTTCTTCAGCTAACGTTTCGTTCGTGTTACTCGTTCGGAATCATTATTGAATGTTCATACGATTTGGGATTGACATCAGTCTTGAAACGTCCTTTGAGGAGGTACAATCATTAAGAAGAATCCAACTTTCGGGCCTGAATTTTTTAGATTATGTTGACGAGTACGTTATGCACCCTTTGCCAAAATTTGAGCTATATTGACCATTCAGTTTTTTTCGTAATAAAATTGCCAAGTCGAGCACTTTGAGCTAGTGAAGCACGTCGTCTTATGGAGACGGTCAACCGGAAGTGCGGTGATCACGGCTTTGCTGCTCACGTATCCAACTAAGGTCGTTGAAAAACTACAATTTGATAAATTAGACATACTAGATATTGTAAAAAATCGGAAATTCGAACTTCATCGTGTAGTTCAAGCACTACATTATAAAACGGTTTCAACTTCCGGTTGTATATTTTCACAATGACGAAATAGTACCCATAGACTTGGCAACGTCAGGCTGATTCGTTTGGCGAGCATAACCTAGCTCTGCTTGGAAATCGTCGTGAAGTTCGAGTCGCCATAAAATGCAAAATTTTACCTATAATATTAATTCCGCTGAGGTAATTCGGTGCTATTTAAATAAGATTCCAATAGATTTGCTGCAACGTTTTATTAATCCGTTTTTATGGTGAAACTGTCATTGTGAATATGACGGAGACTACTCCAGAGTCGTTGAGGATGTAATTTTTCATTTCATTAGTAAATATACAATAAATAAAATATTTACCACAAATTTGGCACTTTGGGATCGACAATACGAATATTCAACATAAGTTAACATAAATCAGAACATCCGTGAGGTAACATAAATTTACTCTCTTTGTTGACCCTGAAGACCTAGTCGTAACTCCTTAACAGAAAGTTCACAAGAAATAAAGCCAAGGCCGGCGATGTATGGGCATACGGCAGACAGAGTAAACAGACCACATGCAAAACCAATACTCGTCTGTGTGCGAAGTTCCGATCGATGTGTTCAAAAGTCCATTAGTAGATCTATCTCTCTCATATTTTGCGGGATGAGAGGTCGCTTTAATTGTGCTTCAATCAAACATTCGTTCGCTCGGATTGATTGATGAACGATTTTCTCTTTGACGTATGGCCCTTCACAATTTTACCCAGTAAACACGTGTAGAGTGGACTGGGTACGGTTGTAACGGTATTTCGTTGATCGCCCATAATGTTGCAATCACGGTACAAGACGTGCAAATAAAATGCTTTATATCAAAGACTGGACATCTGCTTTCAAATTGAAATCACAATTAGGTGCTCATCTCTTTAAGAATATGAGACAAAACTCGTTTTGTAAAACACTGTTACAACGTACCCGTACCAGGGGCGTTTGTAACAGGGCTGGGGGTCAGTTGTAACACATCCAAATAACACACAGTGCATGCATTGTAATCACGTTTTTTAAATTAACAACACATATTAAGGTACTTTCAAATTACCATACTCTAGTGTGACACTGTTTATTGTTATTCAGGTAAGATTTTTATAGTCCTATATAAGCAGTCTACAACATTAATGAGATCAACATTGACATATTTATGATTTTTATCTTAAACTAGCATTAAATAGGAACAAACCTTTCAATTTATAAAGATAATTCTTTATCGTATCAAGAAAACGCTTCTTGAACAATTTAAAGTAAAAACAAATTAGCATTCCCAAGAAAACTTAATTAAATTAGTCGCAATTATGGCAAATATAATGACGACTACCGTCAGTACACTTCAAGTGAGACCAGAGTTGACAACCTCCTTGACATTTCACCCATTTTTCTCTTGGTCTATTCCGTTTATACGGATCTAGACAAACATTACAATCACACCCAGCCCTCCTCCCCCTTTCGGCAATAAAACTGTCCCAGTGACCAAGAAACGTAACCTACAAATACACAGTTGATTGTTAATTAAAGCTCTAAAGTTCAATAATTATTCAGAAAATCACCCAATACGCAAACTGTTAGATCAACGTAGTGATATCAAAAAGAAATTGATCAAAAATACTTACTTTCGAACGAAAAAAGCTCAATGTGCCCCTCTGCGAGCGTCACTATTGCGGAAAGTGGCGCGTAGCACTGTCAAGCGTGTCGAGGCTTGCAAGACGTGGGTCTTTACCCTTGTACCCCATTCCGCACCACTTATACTTTCGTGAATATTCGCAGTGTTTCAACCGTACCCCGTTAAAACCGTATCCAGTCTATCCTACACACGTGACATCCGTAATCCACTTCGTTTCCATTAACGCTACATATTATCAAATATTACGGAAGTCATAAGTCACGTGGCGGATATGATTCACGGAGGCCAAAGTTTAAAGCAAACTGGGCTAATGATATATCACCCATGTTCAGAGTTAACTCCACTATAAATTAGGAATCGATACTATCTGTCTTTTTCTTTTGGCAGTGTCGTGTTTCAAGACAAACTACCAGAGAGAGAGAAAGAGAGAGAGAGAGAGAGAGAGAGAGAGAGAGCAGAGAAAGACCACCAAAGTCGGTAAGCCATACTACAAATTGGTGGAGAAGCTGTGCGATAGCTCCTCCGCTTCGTTGACATCACCTGATCGATCGTCCTTCCCGTAGTTCGTGCATGCCTCTCATCCTCTCGAGCTCTGTCATCAGTTGCACTACGTAGCGACCCGATAGATGCACTTTGCGGAAAACCAACTTTAACTAACCGATCATTCATCCATAATGAAATACAGCTCGGTCTGAAAGATAGTCCACGTATACGTGTCTGAACGATTTACACGAGTAATACTGGGGCAGAACAGCACTACCCTAAAAAAGACAATGAAATATACCTGTGTGATCAAGCATGAGAGTAGGACTCCGAGCCTCGTTAGATCCCCACAGAATTGTAATATTCCGTTGAAACTCGATCGCTGCTTCAAAATATTACGTTTTTTTCAATTACTGTCGAATACACTGACAGAAAATATCTTTTGATATTAACTAGATGCGTCTATTTAATTTTTTTTCATTTGAATTAACTAGATTGTTTGTGAAATCAAATTTTTCCTATTGCATTCCATTATTAAAATGATTTATTTTATATAACACAACCATGTTTTCCTCGCTTTTTCGTGCGTGTAAACGGTACGTAAGAGAGGTATTTTACGTCCTAGGATTTAAAAAAATTATAAAACGTCCCTGTAAAACAGCTATCGGTCGTTAGGTGCTCCCCTCAGTTGTTACGTCGAGGAATTATTGTGTACACTGAGGCGTTATTCGCGGGAAGAAACACAACCTCACTTTCACGTGACACCGCGACAAAGCATCGTCAATCTCGCCGCGATATAAATCATTAATAAAAAAATTGAATAAACTATGAGTGATATTAAAAAACATAGCAGCGATGAGTGGCTCCAATGGACGCCGCCGGATCTAAAGGAAGCCGCGACAAAGACGACACACGAAATATTGCCATCAAAATCAAAAGACCTCTATGAAGACTTCCTGATGCCAGTTGTCAAAGATCAGTACTCTATGTTCGCCACAAAAAAGAATAGCGCGGTATTTAAAGTGTCAGGTCATTTTGAGACACCCTTCAACAGGAGCGTATTTCAAATGAAGATAGATAAAGTCAGCGGGCCGAAGTAATAACTTTCACGATTTCGATTTCTCGGAAAATATTGCAAGTCGCCAAAAATCCTTTGAAGGCGAATCTTATAACATTGAAATGAATATGTATGCCAAATTTCAGATCGAAATTCGCTGTCCGTTTTTTTGAAAGTTTATCCAAAAATGTATTTACCGATGCATTGTCACAATCGACATCACGGTCTATTGAAATTTTAGCTTGACGGGTATAAAACTGAAGCAGCTACGGACGTCTGACACACGGACGAACGTGTCGAGCGTCTAAAAAACGCTAATAAAATAATTTGAATTGCTACTCTTGATTTTGTATTCATAGGGTATGAATGTTTATTAGGAATATTTTCACTTAATATGCTGTATACATGAATACATATGGCGCATTAAATGAAAGTGGCATATGTAATGAATTTATACGGGAAAAATCTCTACACACTAACATACATATACATATATATATATATATATATATATAAATTTACCCCCAGATGTGTATATCGATTTACTCGAAATTGTTCTAGGGTTCTTCCAGTACCCGTGCAGAAATTTCTTAGGGATATCTAAGTTCCGATTGGATCCCCATCGGGATATGATACTGATTCCCTCATGGGAATCCAGATAGCGCCTACTATGCAGCACAAGGCGGGGGCGTGGTGGCAAGAATTTGAAACACGTATTTCAAATACGTATTGAGGCGGGCAACCACTTTAGGAGACCAAAAATTACATGATATTTTGGATTTTTTTTATTGTGAAAAAATGAACGGAAATTTCCGCAACTCTGACAATAATTTATTCATATTTTCATACATCTCTGGTAATTTTTTCAAGTTATTTCATGCACTAATCAAGGTGTAATCCGCTGTGTCCCTTGGCGTGTCCTCGTCGTCGTTGTCGATTTGCGGGAATTGTGCAGCTCGCAAATCGCATCTGAAATAGTCCAACAAATTTTCATATATTCTTGAGATGTTTTTTGAGAACATGAACCTAAATTTTGAAAAAAAAAATCGAGAATTGAATGTTGGAACGTGTTTGAAAAAATGATCGATTTTTAGCATTTTTTCCCCGGCACTTTGCAATAATAAATATGTTTTAAACAATCTAATCTTTCCAACTTTAGGTTCATGTTTTAATAAATTATATTATGTAAACGTGTTCCAAATTTGAAGATGATCCATCAAATAGTTTTTGAATTATGATTCCTGCAAATTGAAAAAATGTCGTTTGGAGAAAAACACGTTTAAAGTTTCACAAACGAAAAACTCAAAGTCAAATGTGTTTAATCAAATGATAAAGTATCTTACCGATTAATCAACGATTCCAGCATCATACAGCAGTCCTTCCTCTTCCTCATGCAACTCATTTGAAGCTTGCATTTCCTCTTTGTGAGCTTTTCAAGATTCTTTTTTCTCTAATAAACTTTTTCTATTTTGCGGAGCCACGCGCATCTGATCGATTTGCTCGGCACATCCGTAGCTCTGCCTGCCAACTACGATTTGTAGTTCATTCATAACCATGAGGAGGGCTGAATTTTCTTCATTGAATAAAATAGCAGCAAGAATTGCCGCTACCTCGATTATTTTGTACCCAGAATGGAGATTTTTTGGAGCTAATCGCCAAACGGTCGAGTTTGGCGATTAGCGAGCGTCTCCAGCTGATACGGATCGGTATCTCTTGGTGATTTTTACATTAATCCCTGGGATCTGATTCGATATCGACCTAGATCTTGTTCTAGAAGTTTAGGATTCTAGCCTGGATCCTAGGCAAAGTTTCTATTTGGATTCTGACTAGAGTCCTTAATAGTTTCAGATTAGGATCCTGGCTGGAATCCGATTTGCGAGAGTTACATTTCCCTCCCGAATCCAATCCGATGTCCAACTGGATCCCGATTGAGAAACCAGGATCCTAGTTCGAATCATCAAATAGCTCATCAATCTGAAAAACTGTGTCCCAAATTCTGCGAACCTAAAATTTCTTTCATTGCTTGCTCTATTCTAGTCATCGCTCTGGTATCTCTGATACATCGAATAGGGTTTAGATGAATCGCTCATATGAACGAATTGAAGGGATAGCTTTATAAGTTACGCCGTATTTCAAGTAGGCGAGCTTGATTGCTGGTGGTAGTATATTGACAGAATTTATCTCGTACGGCAGACAAACCAAACGGGCGAGAAACTAGCGTGTAAATAGTAGACGACTGAAGAGCACGTCGATGACCCTCGTGAGTATAACACAATAGTTGCCTTCTCTAGTCAAGCAAACTCGAGCAAACTTGGACGTGGATTAAGTACTCTTGGGTATACTATTGTCGTAGTCCTTACACTCCCTCACTCTCAGCTCTCTCTCTCTCTCTCTCTCTCTCTCTCTCTCTCTCTCTCTCTCTCTCTCTCTCTCTCTCTCTCTCCCCCTCCCTCCCTCCCTCCTTGTCGCTCTCTGATGATCTCTAATTTCGCCCCGTCATAGATTATCAAATAAAGCATACACGTGTCATAAGGTAAATCCTAAACCACTATAAATGGAGACACGTCGATGTGGTTGGACTATAACGAGCTGAGATTTAACTATTTGCTCGTGTACGCGTTTTATGCATAACTAAGCACACATGTAAGTGCGACATCCAGCAAATCTATTTACAACTTTACTCGCTGGCACTTGACATTATCCGGTATTTTTGACAAAAATTAATAAGGCTCTATCACGAACATCTCATCATCAGAAAAAAATAATCTCAAAGTATGTCATAGATAAAAGACCTATATTCACGTATGCAAAATTTCAGACAAGATCAACGACTAAATAAAATAGATATAAATTGTTGAACTTATGGGATTTTTAACACTGGACTGGACTGACAAAATAGAAAAAGTTTATTAGAGACAAAAGAAGCTCGAAAAGCTCGTAAAGAGGAAATGCAAGCTTCAAATGAGTTGCATGAGGAAAAGGAAGGACTGCTGTATGGTGCGAGAATCGCTGATTAATCGGTAAGACACTTTATCATTTGATTAAACACATTTGACTTTGGGTTTTTCGTTTGTCAAACTTTAAACATGTTTTTCTCGAAACGACATTTTTTCAATTTGCGGGAATCATAACTCAAAAACTAATTGATGGATCATCTTCAAATTTGGAACACGTTTACATAATATAATTTATTAAAACATGAACCTAAAGTTGGAAAGATTAGATTGTTTAAAACATATTTTTTATTGCGAAATGCCGGAGAAAAATGCTAAAAATCGATAATTTTTTTTCCAAACACGTTCCAACATTCATTTCTCGATTTTTTTTTCAAAATGTAGGTTCATGTTCTTAAAAAACATCTCAAGAATGTATAAAAATTTGTTGGACTATTTAAGATGCGAATTGCGAGCTGCACAATTCCCGCAAATCGACAACGACGATGAGGACACGCCAAGGGACACAGCGGATTACACCTTAATTGATGCATGAAATAACTTGAAAAAATTACCAGAGATGTATGAAAATATGAATAAATTATTGTCAGAGTTGCGGAAACTCCCATTTTTTTTTTCACTATTGAAAAAATTGACAAAATCATCTAATATTCGGTCTCCTAAAGTGGTTGCCCGCCTAAAAACAGTACGTTAGAAAAGTACGATACCGCGATCATAATTATGCAAGATTAAAAATTACTTTATTGCCGTTGATTAAGAATTGCGGCAAATAAATTCAAACGAGGATGAATAAAATTGTATAAAATAAGAGAATTAATCGAAAGATAAATGTAATTAATTCTCGTCAACAACTATAGCGTAATTTAGCCACGTTCAGTTCTCATTTTTACTCGGGTTGCGTACATTTTTTCGCCCTCAACCCTTTTATCCTTCGGCCTAGTCCAGTTGAACACGCGAGCGTTTGAGAAGCAAGGATTTTGCAGAAGGATAACCGTAGACGGTTACGTCGCCGTATCAACCAAGAAGGAATTGCTCAAAGAAGAGCAAAAAAAAAACGAAGAAAAAATCCATAAGGAATTTCACACGATTCTCGTTCCACTCGTGACTCGACACACCGTCGATGTAAGTGAGAATGGGAGAGAAAATAAAACGAAAAAGCAAAAGTAACGAGGAAAAAGTGTGAGGTGAAAGAGCGGTGAGCAAAGGGCGGGCGGAGGGGGGAGAAAGGGAAAAAATGCAGCGGCATAAGCAACATTTCCGGCCCACTGAAATGGTCCAAGGTTTCGGTCGCGAAACGGAATGAGAGATTCGCGAAGAGCGCAATCTCTGAGTGTACAACTTTTTCCACTGCTGCGAAAGAACAGAAAGGGAAGAAATTATCATTCAGGAAAAATATGAAAATACATCGCTCCCTTAACCCTGGAACAGCCTAAGGGATTTTTTTCGTCTATGAGCCAACGAAACTTTTTCCCAAAGTAAAGAAAAAAAAAATCTCTCAATGGTTTACAAAACCACATTGATAAACGTAACAATTATCCCTCTCATTGATTGTAACCAAAGCACCGTAACGCGATAATTCAACTTAATCCAAAATTACTTTATTCTTAACGAAAAAGGAACAGTAAAATGATGCGCTCTAGAATTGGGTGGAAAATCCGTGGTCCGATGATTTTCAAAAATCACGAAGTGAATTTTGAAAAATTACGAAGTAAATTCCTTTGAATCACGAAATGGATCTTTTCAAATTATAAGGTTAATTTTTTTTAATCACAAAGTGGATATTTTTTTATAACACGAATTGGATTTGTTAACTCACGCAATCGATTTTTTAAATGACGGAGTGGGTTTTTTTAATCGTGAAGTAGATTATTAAAATCACGAAGTGAAGTTTTTAAAATCACGGAACAGAATTTTTTAAATTACGGAGTGAATTTTTTTTTAATCACGAAGATGATTTTTCAACAACGCGATGTAAATTTTTGTTTATTATGGAGTGGATTTGGTGAACGTACGAATTAATTCCTTCAAATCATAAAATGGATCTTTCAAAATCACAAAGTCGATTATTTAAAATCACGAAGTGGATTTGTTAAATCACCTGAGGGATCTTTGAAAATTAGAATGTGGATTATTTTTAAATCATGAAGTGAGTGTTTTTCATCATGAAGTAGAATTTTAAAATCATGAAGTAGAGTTTTCAAAATCATGAAGTGGATTTGTTTAAATCACGAAGATCATGTTTCAACAACGCGAAGTGAATTGTCGTTTATTACCGAGTGGGTTTTTTAAACTTACGAAGTTAAGTCCTTTAAATCATGAAGTGGATCTTTCAAAATCACAAAGTGGATTTTTTAAAATCATGAAGTGAATTTTTTCAATCACGTAATAGATCTTTTAAAATTAGAATGTGGATTTTTTTTTAATCATGAAGTGGATTTTTTAAATCATTTTTAAATCACGTAAAAGTTTTTTTGAAAAACGCGAAGTAAATTTTTGTTTATTACGGAGTGGGTTTTGTAAAATTACAAAGTAAATTTCGTTAAATCATGAAACGGGTCTTTTAGAATCACAAAGTCGATTTTTCTAAATCACTCAATTGGATATTTAAAAATCACAAAGTGGATTTTTTAAATAACGAAATGTTTTTTATAAATAAATTACGAAGTAAATTCTTCGAAATCACGAGTGGATTTTTTAAATCATCAAGTAGATTTTTTTAAATCACGAAGTGGCATTTTTTAATCATGAAGTGGATTTTAAAAAATGGGGGTGGTTTTTTTTTTAATAATCCCAAACAATTAATCAGCAGCCACGAACCTAAGAATTTTTTATGGCTGTGTGGTCTTCTAAGAGCACATTTCCTCTAACCTACTACGAAAAAAAAATTTGCATGAATTCGCTCCATGTGAAGCTCATCGGAATATTGATGTACCGAAAAAAAAGCTTTAAGTATTCAAGTGCCAGACATCGTCCCGACCCTGGGCCATTATTATCTCGAATTCTCACGGCGTTTTCTCGTGTACAATCATTCTTAAATAAACCGAAGTAACGATCGTCTCGCGTAGCTCTGTGTTTTCTCCAAATCTCCCGTTTTTGCGGCTCACTCGAAAGCGAACAGACGTGCACCCCAATTCTCATCATGGTAACGTTTCATCGCCACTTCCAACTCTCGAAACTTCGGAACAGAAGGAAAAACAAAAAATAAACAATTCGAAAAAAATAGTTGTGGAAATTTCAAGCTGCGAGAAGCAGTCAACTTTCTAACTAGAACGAAAGCAAAAAAAGTCCAGTTGTAATGTATTGCCAAGAGAATTGCTACGAAGCAATCCATCCGAATGAAAAATGATGGAAAAATGGAAAAAATGAATTTCTTGAAAGGATAAGTGAACATTTGTTTACCATGAACGTGCTCCGAAGTACTTGACCTTATCGAACGTTTCACGGCCACGAACATTAATTAAATTAACGCTTATAATTTAAATTCCTGGAGTTCAACCTTTGCGCCTTTTTTTCTTACGTAAAATCGAAGGCCTTGACTCACAACTGTGCCTGATAAGGCTTCGGACGGTCATCTGTTTTCGTTCGCTCTTTTAACACTTTTTCCTGAGATATCTACATTTTTTCATATTTCAGCCAACCCAAAGACGTAAATGATCATTAGCCGTTTGCCACACATGAGGTTTTCGACATTATCACACTGATAAAAAAATTCTTTTGATAGTAACTAGATGCGTCTACATGATTTTTTTAAAATTTGTATTAACTAGATTTTTCGTGAAATCAATTTTTTTCTATTGCATTCCATGATTAAAATTCTTTATTTTAAATATATTTATTCCACTCGGTACGATAATGGACGTTTTACGGACGCTTCGCGTGCGTAAAACCCCCATTTTCACACCGCGTGTGAAAATATCAAAAAATCCATTTTTTAAATTTTATTATCTAATAGTACAATATGTCTAGAATATTCTCCCAAAGTTTTAAGTCAATCGGAGTAAAAGTCCAGGAGAGAGAGCCTTTGGGAATTCCCCCCGTTGAGAAAGACCGGCCGGGTGCGACGCAGGTATACGCATTTTTCTCAAAACACTATTTTTGAAGTCGGTGGACACGATTTCTCAAAAACTAATGCAACGATCTTATTGAAATTTTGCACACTTCTTCAAAATAGCATTGACTAGTGATTGAACGAAGGTTTATTTTTTCGATTACAACTAATTTTACAAGGCTATACGTAGTGTAAATTGTACCAATAATTGAACTATTTTGCATACAACTCTGCCAAAAATTCAAATTTCTATTTTTTTTTTTGAAATCCTTCGTTCAATCACGAGCTATACTTATCTACTAAGAGAAAAAATTTGATTTTTCAATTTCAGATAAAGCTATCATGAGTTATCCTGACCACCACGAGGACACTTTTTTTTAGGGGTCTCCGGAAACCAGGCCCCACCGGCTGAATTTCCCAAATTTTTGGATAAATTGTTTTTTAAATATTGTTGAAATTTTGCTTTTTTATGTGCTTAACATTTTGAATAAAATAATTTGTATCTTATATTTAATAAAAAATAGAGAAAATATGCTATTTTTGGCTTCGAATTTTCAGCAGTGATAAGAAATCAGAATTCAACCTACAAAAGCGGCACTACCCTCGTGCCAAAAGTGTAAGAATTCAGTGAAAGCTTCAGAGGCGAATTTTCCAACACCCTCGCGTTCTGAGGATTGCATCGCAGATGGATCTGTTTCCAAACTTTTTCCATTCTTTCTTTATCAAAACTTCAAACCCCCACGATCGAGTCGATTCTTTTTCTCTCACTGATGTAGCACGTACTCCTTCCAGTCGAATCGCACAATCGGACGATTCACTTCGCGAAGCAAAATCGATGCCACCGAAACCTTTCAAAACTTCTGAACTTTTCCAACAGTGTCTCTATTGTTTCTGTACTGTCGATCGAGCGTGTTAAGAAGAAAAAAAAAACAAATTGCCATGTCCGCAACAACTTTTCAGCGACGTTTCTTTTTCGTTCGCAATTGCAGGAAGGAGAGAGATAGCGATAGAGAGAGAAAGAGGGAGATGGACTTATTAGTTCGCTAGATAGTCCTAATACTAATCAGCATCCTCTAGCACACAATCTTCATATTTCATACATCTTACAGAAGGAAATACAAAGAAATGAAAAAAAAACTCGATACAAAAATAAAAATAGGTGAATATATAATGCAAGAAAACGATATAAAAATAATATAAAGCGGGAATAAGAATGTGATGTAGGTCTTCGCTTCATTGAACATCAACCAAAAAATGTCACCCTGCTCTCGAAGGAAATCGTGCCACGATGGAAAATCACTAACACAGCTATGTTTGAATAATTATCTGCAAAACGGTTCCGCAAGACCTTAGCCCTTGTCTGGAGCAATTGATCCGATAAAAAAAATCGATGATTCAATAATTCGTAGCTGCCTCGTAATTTTTCATACCCGCATGAGTCAACTATGCTCAACCAGCGCAGCAAGTAATTGACCTATGCTTGTCGAATTTGAAATCGATGTCCCTCAAAATCGACCGCTAAACCCAAACGAACAGAATTGATCAGCGATACGATGGAAAGTGACAAAAAAAAAAGTAGTTATCGCAAAAGTTCTTCCAAAGTCGAAATCGGATTTTCCTTATCCGCGGGAAGGAGAGCCGATCATCCGGATACAATCGTCCACGCAACGTATTGAATTTTCGTATCGGACCTAAGGGAATGTCCGTTCTTCCGCGGAAGAATATGTCATTTCCGGAAGGATTTTTCTTGTTACGTGTAAGCCGCCGGAGGAGGCAAACTCTATCCGGCACTTTCGCGTATCCAGTGCCGCCTTACCCCTTCCTCTGACGCTTCCCCACCCACCGGCTAGAACGGGAGGGAGATGAGAAAAAAAAAGTAATGAAACTGGCGCCAACTTTGCAACTGTCCAAGTCTTCGCTACGGTCTCTCTTCATTTCTCGATTCGTTCTTCCACCTTCTGCCCGAAATGTCCGTGTTCTGACCTTGTGCCAGTAACCCGAGAAAGAGTGGGCGGGGGAAATGTGGTGGGAGGGGAAGCCAGGAGGTGAACAGGAGGAGAGGGGCGAGAAAGAAAGGGAAAGAGAAAGAGGGAATGACAGGATGAGAAAGAGTAGGATCTATTTATGGTGGTAGTCTTGCCAAGGCGTTTTTCTATAGATTTTTTTTTTAATTTTGAGGACTCATTCAGGACACTATTAAATGATTACCTGCAAAATTTAAAAATGATTCACGGTTCTGTTTTCGAGATATTGGCAATCAAAGATTTTATGGTTTTACACGTGTTCTTATGGGGAGCAGTGGAAAATTTCACTTTTAACGCAGTAACTTCGGAACTTTTCTATAGATTTTTTTTTTTTGATTCTCAATTACAGAGGAACATATGACGAAATGGGTAAAAAAAAACCATGAATTTTGACCATCTAGTTTCTGAAATATAGCGATTTAAATTAAGCAATTACTAGAAAAGGTGAAGAGGAAAGAGAAATAGTGAGGAGAGGAAGGAAAGTCATTGACAGAGGGAATAAGTGAAAAAAGCAGGAAAAGAGAAACAAAGAGAGAGAGAGAAAGGGGGTGGAAGAATAAGGCGACAAGAAAAGGCCAACACCGTCGATTCGACCTTCTTTGCGAGAAAGCGACAGTCCAGATTCTATCTTCCGGAATTACTTCACTGACGAGACTGTCATAACGTTTTCATACTTCTTCAACTTTCTTCCATGACGCGCCCGAGTCGCGAACTTCTCCCAACGAGCTACGAAGTCTTCACGACGGTTGGAAACATTTGCACAAAAAAAAAACGTACCGTCTAGTCTACGCTCTCTTTCCGCTCTCATTCATTTCGCGTGTTTTTTCCTCCTCATTTCTTCCTTCGGCTCGCTCGTCGTTTCCTTCTAACGTCGTTCCTTCATTTCGCCTTCCACTTCCCTCGCGAAGCGCTTCTCACGCTTTCCGTAGCCCCTTTTTTTTCTACTAACTTCTTTTCTTTACCACCCCCGCATGGAAGAGCTTGAGCGAAAAGTTGGCATCATTTTCGATTCGCGGAGATTCGCGGCGCGATGTCGCGTGCCAATTGGAAGCAATCAATCTTTCTTGTTTACGGTAGGATTTTTTTTTTGCGCACACGTGACGAAGAAAAATGGTTTTAGTTGGTTCACCGAAAAGACCTTTTTCGATATTAATGATAAATGAAAAATGGTGGAATTAAGGAACAACGCTGATGGTTTATGAAAATTATGGGATCATACATTATGGTAGATTAACCGTCAAGAGCCAACACCCATGAATGGAAGTCTAGAATATCGATAGGGTCCGATTCAGGGCGCTTTCAGGTTGCTTGATTGGCCTATGGTAGGGCATTTATAGGGAAACCCGATAGCGCTCTGCTAGAACGTGTAACGTTGTGTCAAATATGGGCCTTATCCGGTTGCCTGATCAGGCCGTTATCAGGTGGCCTGACCAGGCGTTTGTAATGCTGCCTGATCAGGTCATCATAATGCTGCCTGATCAGGTCATCATAATGCTGCCTGATCAGATCATCATAATGCTGCCTGATCAGGTCATCATAATGCTGCCTGATCAGGTCATCATAATGCTGCCTGATCAGGTCATCATAATGCTGCCTGAACAGGTCATCATAATACTGCCTTACATAGCCAGTACCCATACCAGGTATGTGAATATGAAACCGGAATTTTCGTATAGAAAATACACGTTTATTGTATGAAAATGATGAAAAATATTTCATTCGAAGTATTGTCCATTGCTAGCTATACATTTTTCCCACCTGTCTGGCAATTCGTGGATGCCACGCCAAAAAAAAAAATCTTTTGAGGCAAACCAGTCATCGAGCCATTTTCGTATTTCCTGATATAAGGAAGTAAAAAAGCACTCTCATTAGGCCGCAGTAAGGTAGCCTTCTTACTCCTGTACTACGGTTCTACGGATCCGGTGGACATCCGGCACCGATCAGGCGTGCCTTGTTACGGCATTCCAGAGCGCAGCATGATAGCGGCCTGATCAGTCTTCAGGCTGCCGGATCGAAATTTCTAGTCAGGATGTTATGGCAAATGAATCGTTGTAAATTGAACTTAATATTCCCGTTATTGTTCTTATTGATAACAAAAATGCTTAAACAATTATTTTAACAATATCAATAACAATGATAGTCAAGATCACAATACATGCACGCGTATTAAAATATCAACCATGAATATTATTTGTAAATATAAATAATGAATAAAATATATAATAAATAATATTTGTAATATATAAACAAACTCATTATTACGTAACTTTTTAGCGTATCAATTAGCATTATTTTCTCACGTTTTTCTTATTATGGACGTTCCTAAATAATTTTTCACAATTTTCTACTCTATAACAGAATATCCAAAAATTCAAGGATTTTTCTTCCAAGGACGAATTAACGTTGATTTTCATTTATAACACTGTCTCGAGGCTCGTTAAATAGCTGGGAAAAAGGAAGTACGCGTGGCACTCTGATAAGACACCGGAAACCTTTGGAATTCTCTTGTATCTATCATCTACAAGGTCCTTGGAGTTTTCCTCTTTCCACCATGACGAGAAATACATTTGACAATGGTGCGCAAGACACAGAGAATCTCCACGCGAAAACGAGGCCTATATTCAATTACAAGTGTACTATTTTTGTATTGTCGAGGGTTCTCACTGACGCGACGAGCACCGTCGTATCGTATTTCGTCCTACGGCATCCTTGAAAAGTGCATCGTCTGTTGCAGCCTAGATAACGAACATGGTCCATTTGATACTTTGGCACAGGTTGAGGCAAATTTACTCTCGTATGGAAGTAGGAACAATATCGCTATTTGGAACTTTTAATAAAAGGATTTTTTTTTTTAAACTAATGAGCTGAAGATTTTGGCGCGAAAAAGACGGTAAACCCTTCTCTTTCGTTCTAAATAAATTAAACAGTAGCTTTTTTCGATTGATTACGAAAAATAAGTGAAAGAAAAACTTTATTCCGTCAAGGCCTTAGGCCACGCCAGAGGCCAAAAAAGGGCATATTTTGTGATTTTTTATTCAGCGAGACCATAAAATAAATTGGAATTACAAAATAGGGGTTTTATTATACACGTAATTGACTATACAAAATTATTTTTTTCACAGCGATACATGTCAAAATGGCGACAGTGCAGCATTTTTCCGATGACGTCTTTATTTCTGGAAGGTCAACGACCGGACCAACAGCTCCTATGATTTTTGAGTTATGATGAGACACTAAAGTTTTTTCGATTATATATAAAAATAGCTATGGAAGTACGTAAAATTTTTTTGATATATTGTTTTTTGTCAAAATGGCGCATTTGTAAAACAAAAAGTATAAAATGCCATGAGAAAATCGTCAGAAAATTGTTTATAAAAAAAGGAACTATGCAATATAATAAAAAAAATCCTACGTAGTGCCTCAGAATATGTAATTCTAAATATACAGTTAAAATTTCAAGTGAATCGGTTGAAATTTGTTTGAGTTATGAGTCCGGCCGACTTGAAAAATGTAGTTTTGAGATAAATGCGTTTAAAGTCAGTAGAAAGTCACGACATGAATGAAGAGGAGTTGCGCTAGAATTCGAAAATCGAGTACTTAGAGATTTTTCACACCCATAATATTTTGCAAAATAATTTTATAGGTCCTACGGTACATTTTTAACCAAAAAAAATGGATTTTTGGAAAATCCTAGAATGGCCTAAGGCGTTAAAGGCCTTTACTCGCTCTCCGTACTTAGACCATAGTTTCAGTCAACCTACTTATCATACCATTCCGGCTCTTTTACGGAAAACCCTGCTATGGAATCCACTAATCATCCATTGGACGCCCCGAATTGTATTAGCCATACCCTGTCAATTATCCGCACGGGTTCAATGCAATCAAAATGAGATGGACGAAAATATAGATCAACAGCAGATTGATATCTAAATTCTAGCCAATTAACCACAATGACATTCAATCCTCTGCTATCACGCAGGGTCAAATTGATCCAATTTCCAAACGTTGTATGCAAATTGACTTCTTTGTGATTATTTATAAAGTGCCATTCGATTTTTTTTTACGTATTGACTTTGGTTGCATTTTTTACAATGTTTGAGGTATGTTCAGGGATTCGTATGATGGAATCTATTGGATAGATTATGCGAATACGCTTTACAAATTAGCCAAGTCAATATCGCCAATACGGTAAATCAACACTTTAACCGAGAAGTTCTTGAAAAACTTCGAAAAAGCGTCATGCGTGTGAGACCAAATATCAAGAACAACCGGGTGTGTTACATCACGACGATGCGCCTTGTCGCACAGCGATTTCAATGATTTCAGATAAAGCTATCATCCTGACCACCACGAGGACACTTTTTTTGAGGGGTCTCCGGAAACCAGGTCCCAACGGCTGAATTTCCAAAATTTTTGGATGAAATTTTATTTAAATATTGTTGAAATGTTGCTCTTTTAAATGCTTAACATTTTGAATAAAATAATTTATCTATATTTTTTTTAAATATAAAAATATGCTTTTTTGGCGTTGACACCCACGTAACCCCTTAATATTGAACCACACGATGTGTAGACCTATTTCTTATTACTTTGCAAGTATACATAAGTGAAAAGGGAATTTTGAAATGTTATACGTGAGTTTAAATGTTGTACTCACTCTCGATATGACGATCAACCTGAATCTGTAGCATAGAAAAGCTGGAGCTCGGTTGGTATGGTTGACGATCCCGAAAATTGCCACAGGCGAATTGATAAAAGTCAGTGCAAGGATCAACCCCGGTATTCATCGAGGCGAGCATCCTTTTCGAGGCCTCCTGGCAGGCTTTCGTCTCGCAAACACCCTCCGTACCGTCACGCTCCCTTATACACGGCTCGTCCTGAAATTTAATTCCTTAACGTTCAAGCATTCGCTTGGGTTTTGGCCGAGTATTCGATAAAGCGCCGGCGACAGAATCGATAATCTCACATTATTATTGAGTTTGATAAAAATCCAATGCTCGAAAAATAAACGCTTATCCAGTCAATTGAAAACAATTCCCAACGGTCATTTCCTTGGTAAACAATTAAACGAAAAAAATCGACCATTCGAAATATGAGAATCACTCTACCGTAATTTATCCATATTAGAAAGGCTTTTTTTTTAAATTAAAATGAAAACAATTACCGCAAAACGAGTAACATCTCACTGAAACGATATCTTTTTTGTTCTTGATGCAGTTTCGAACCACAATTTTGAAAACTCTTAGTTTTTTTTTTCACAACGAATTCACTTACGAGCGATACTACATTGAAGCATGTCTGGCAAAATGGAACATCTGCGCTGCATACTTGAGCGAGGAAGCGTAACGAAATTGAAAGTGCAGCGTACGTTCAGAACGGCTCTTGGAAATAATCGTCTGTCTTGCTGTTTTATTCTCTTTTTGTCTTTGAGCAAAAAACTGTTGTGAGCTACGGCTATCGTGCAATCATAAGAAATAGCGCGATACAAAAATTCTTCAAATTTTCGTGTTTGTTTTTCAAGCGTATACGTGCTCGGGATTTATGTTTCAGTTGAATCAATGCACAGGTCAGTTAGATTGTTTATTCAGCTTCAATTTTGTTTTTTGTTGGTCTCTCTGCGTCAATTTGTTGCTGAGATATCCGAGTTTGAATGAAAAAGGATTCTTTTGCCTTTGATCATCGATATCTCAGCAACTAATGATCGCACAGGGAATTGAAGGGTAGTTTTGAAAACTTGAATAAATTTCCTAGGAGACCCTTCCATTGATCTTTAAGAAAAATATTTTTTCCCCCCTTTAACATCAATTTAAAAAAATAAAAAGAAAATAACTTTTTATGTTTTTTCAGCAAGTCTACCACTACTTTACAAATATTGATGGAAAGATTAATGTTTCCAGGCTTTTTCTCATCTTAATCTACCCCTAATAGCCCTTTAAATTTTCCTGCCTGAGATTTTTAACAGACTGAATCGTGTACCATTTTTCCATTTGTCTCTATTGCCTTATACTACCAGATGAAACCAAATCATAGATTTATTAGGAACTAGCCGAAGTTACCCTCGCTTCACTCGAACAAAGCCAGACAGCTTCTATCAAATGGGAATTTAAAAAAATGAACCTTTAAATACAGAAATTATAAAGCTAAACTGAATCGTCGTATTCTCAGTACAGTTGTATTGAGGTCGAGGGCCCAGAAACATTCTGGAACATTCTAGAACATTCTAGAGCATTCTCAAACATTCTGGAACATTTTAGAACATTCTCGAACCTTCTGAAAGATTCTATAACATTCTGTAACCGTCTCGAACCTACTGGAAGATTCTATAACATTCTGGAACATTACACAACATTCTCGAACATCCTGAAAACATTCTGGAACATTCTAGAACATTCTCGAGCATTCTCAAACATTCTGTAAGATTCTAGAACATTGTCGAACCTTCTGAAAGATTCTGTAACATTCTGTAACCATCTCGAACCTTCTGGAACATTCCAGAACATTCTGGAACATTATACAACATTCTCGAACATTCTAGAACATTCTGGGAACTCTCTGGAACCTTCTAGAACATTAAGAAACATTCTGGCCAGTCTTGGTCACTTCGGCACTCGACTCCCAATTGCTTCACTGACTTCCTATGAGAAGCCTACTGGTGCGATGCCCTATTTTGACAGCCATATCTACGAACCCAAGCCCTGCATTTCCAAACCAAAACCTTCTTCGTGGATAGGGGATGAAGGACTACCATACGATATAACCGCCATGGGTCTGCGGGGGTGGGTTGCGGAGTTATATCGGGATGCACGGACGAACCACATTTACATTTATTATATATATTTTTTGATTAATTATAATTAATCAAAATTTTAGTTATCAGACGATATCGAATAGATCTTGATTTTAATAAATAAATATATTTAAAATAAATAATTTAGTTAATTCAAATTGGAAAATATCAAATAGACGCATCTAGTTAATATCAAAAGAATCAATGAATCAAAAGAATTTTTCTGTCAGTGTACCTGGCCCCTACGTTATCCGTCCACCGTTTTATTTCACGGCAAACTTGATCCACGTTTGAAGGCCTGACCATGGCCTGATATTATCTAGAGAAGGGAGATAAGGGGCGGTACTTTTTGCCAAACCAAATGTCTACATTGAAGAAGACACAGTGAGACTCGGTAACGACGATTAGCAGTCGACGAACGTTTGCAATCCTTCATGGCAGGTGGCTCTCACTGACAATACCCGTGCGGACATTGAGTTCGGGCTTTGCTCGGGCCCACCTTAACTTTTCCTAGCTTTGTTAATGTCCTAGTCTGGAAGCCTCACATGGGCCATCAGTGACCGGTCACACTTTGCTACCGAGGGCCATTGAAGGCAACATAACCAGAGGCTTTGAAAGTGCATCAACGGTGCCTCATAACAAATTATTTCAGCCATATGCGTACGTGCAGGCCCTGAATTGTATTAGGTATAACCCTGCCAATTTTCCGCACGAGATAGCGAATACCCTATCGCGTATGATTTGTTAGACGCGCGAAATTCTGATTGGTCGTTCACACAAGCATGGCCATTGCCTGATTGATTATCGCTGATGCGTAGTAGCGAATCTATGATCGGATAACGAATCGGTGCTGCCAATTAAAATAGTTTCGAACACGAAAATTGTATACGAAGCGATGTGGTGCGCTGATGCATCAGTCAGAGTTCTATGTTTCGACAGTCGCGATTAACTAACTGCGACACTGTTTCCGTCAGGTACAATCAATGTTGCCATTACTAACAAGGCATCCTAGAAAACTTACGGCTAACTGAGTTTACGATGTGTACCGTTGGCGAACCTCGAGCTCGGATATACTCGCGTATACGTGCACGTATGTAATCGCGGGTTCCAGAACTCTCGTAACATTATTTCGGATGTGCGTAAAGTCTCGAGTCTATACCTCACTATGTGCGATCCAATTCTATACGGTCCGTACCTGTCTCAGCGCATTTACTCGTGCGTACCTTGTTCGACAGCTCTTTACACGCTCCGACTGCGGAGGAAACTTTACGTTTTTAGGTTTCCGTAGCTAGACAAATGACCATTATAACTTCGTCATGTCTGTCTGTCAGTTACAGCCTTACAATTTTGAATCGTAAACTTATATGCATTGAATTTGTCAAGTAGATACTCCCATTGAAATATGGATCTCAATTAACGTATAGGACAATGTTTGAAGAATGTCTAAAAAAATGTCCTACACTGACAGAAAAATTATTTTGATATCAACTAGATGCGTCTATTTGATTTTGTTTTGAGGGGCCAGTCCGTTTTGAAAATTTCAGAAAATCGGTCTTTTTTTTACTGTTTTCGAAAGTACATACATTCAGAAATATTGTGTCAATATTGCCGATTGAGTTTAGGTAAGAGTTTTTCATAGTATAAACTTCAAACGCGTTTTTCTCGAAACAACGTTTACAAAATCTAGCTCCATCGTATCTCTAAAACTAATAAACCGATTCTCTTGAAATTTGAACCACATATTGTAAACATGATTCGCAACAAGATGACCCTCGATGGATTTAAAATTTTGATTTTTACTCTTTTTTTTGCGAAAAACTGCGAAAAAAGCGCGTTTTTTTTACTTTTTCCGTTTTTCATCTGCCATTTTTTTATTTTTTGATAAAACTTTATATCCGAGGGTCATTTTGTACCTGGTGTCATACTGAATCTAATGGACTTTGATTTTTTTGTTTCAGACAAGCCGTTGCCGAGTTGTGATGGAGCTACCTAGCCCACTTATTTTTGAGGCGTTGCGTTAAACTATAGTTTTTGTACTTAAAAATGAATAAAAATGAATTAAATTTTTTTTTTAAATGTATTTTAAGACTTTATTTATCAAGCCCAACAACTTTTATATTCATATCTTTTATAAAATCCTCAAAAAAAAAGCACGAAAATAGCCTTTTTTTCGTGGCTCCAAAGTGGACTGGCCCCTTAATTTGAATTAACTAGATTTTTCGTGAAATCAAATTTTTGCTGTTGCATTCCATTGTTAAAATTATTTATTTCAAATATATTCATTTATTCCAGTCAATATCTATTTATAATAATATCGTCCAATAACTAAAAACTTTTCATTTATTCCTAATAAATCTGTGATTTGGTTTCATCTGGTAGTATAAAACGAAAGAGACAGACGGAAAAATGGTACACGATTCAGTCTCTCAAAAATCTCATGGCTTTGTTTTCATTAGAAGACTGTTGTAACATTCTGCAGTTGAGGAAATTACCTTTGAATGAGGAAATTTATATCTTTCTATAAATAAATAATCGCGCCTGTTAATAAAAGGCACGTCGATACCTTTCTTTTTTTTCCAAATAAGAGTCTTGTTGGTGAATAAAAAAAGAAATATAATGTAATTTCTTTTCATCGCACTTTTATGTCATGAACCTATATTCCTTTCTCGTATTTATGCGATATATCATGTTTTATCTCTATTTATTTAATTTAAATATAATCTTTTCTTATGTAATTTGAATATATTTAATATTTCACCCTGAACTCGTGACTCATTTTCTTTTATCTTTAAACGCATGACTAGGGTCTACATGCATCCCATTTTTTTCTTTATCATAAAACCCGTCCTACGGGAATAAATGGACTTTATTATACACGAATTTCTTTGTTTTTTTTTCATAAGGAAGAGAATTGCGTGCGAGACATCTGATTTAATTAACATTTAATTAGTGAAAAATCCGTTCCAAGACTGAAAAACGGAAAAACACGAGCAAAACCGTCATTTTTGTAACAAAAATTGGGGTGCGAACGGACCCCACTCATAAGTTCTAGGCTTAAAAAAACAGCTTGAGCAAATAAAAAAATATATTGGAAAAAAATAGGGTCGTAGTAAGCCCTGAGACAAGAAAAAAAATCTATTTGATTTAAACAGATCATATTTAAATAAAATATTCTTTTTTTGACAGTCTAGGTTCATGAAATTAAAGTGCGGTGAAAAAAAGTTAAATTATTTTTCGTTTCTTTTTCACTAACAGTGCTGTTATTTGGGATATAAAATTGAGGTATCGTCGTGCCTTTTATTAAGAGACCCGACTATTTATGTGTAGAAACTGTTTTCCTCAACTGCAGAATGTTACAACAGTCTTGTAATGAAAACAAAGCCATGAGTTTTTGAGAGACTGAATCGTGTACTATTTTTCCGTCTGTCTCTTTTGTTTTGTACTACCAGATGAAACCAAATCACAGATTTATTAGGAATAAATAAAATATTTAGTTATTAGACGATATTTGAAGTTTGAAGTATCCTCATATCATAAAATTTACCCTCTCCACATATCGGAATAAATACCTTTTTTTGGAACGCGCACTATGCTACTTTTTTCCCCAAAAGTAGCATATCGAAGGAGTATCACGTCCAAATTTATCGGTAAAAATGTTGAAAATTCACGGAACTATGATTTTTTGAGCGAAGAAGTGTATTTTTTTCCATTGTCACCTCTTTATGATTTTTTTTTAACATGTCACCATTTTACTTCTTATAAATAAATTTCTCATACATCATCTAGAAAGTTCAAAGCATGTTCCATAATTTTTTGAACCACTTCGGACGAATAGTTTGGTCACAATACTTTTTTTGAAAACTGACTGGGTGGAGTAGACCCAAGTGTGACCACCGCGATTGAATTTGGAAGTGTGACCACGAAGGGTTAAATAGATCTTGATTTGAATAAATCAATAATTTTAACAATGGAATGCAATAGGAAAAATTTTTTTTCACGAAAACTCTAGTTAATTCAAATTAAAAAAAAAATCAAATGGACGCATCTAGTTAACATCAAAAGAATTTTTCTCTCAGTGTGTGAGGTGTCTCTAACAAATCCCTATAGACACGGATCCAAGATCCTGCAAATATTTGAGGGGAGTGCGAAAAGGTAGTGACGAAGATCCGGAAGTCGCACGAACAGAAAAAACACGTATACGCGGTAAAGTGGACGTAGGGAAAGTTGTAACAAACTCGTTCGCATCGACCCTGACCCAAGAGGGTATATAAGTCTGACATTGCCATCGAAACCTTTGGGCCTTGGGCAAAGAATATGGCTTCGGTTTCTAGTCGAATGCCATACCGTTCTCGATAACAGTCCTCGTCTCATCCGGCGTTGTCCACGAGGCTGTCAATTTTTTTGCCCCCATCCCACTGAGCCCCCTCGTCATTCCTATATAGTCTCCCTGAGAGCCTTTGTCCTTTCCGGTGTACCTTGTTGCGATCGTCGCGCAGCGATTCGTTCACCGGTAAACCTATCCGGAGTCTGCTGTACCCGTGGAGAAATTGTCATAGGGATCCAATTGGATTCCCATACTTGGCCCTACTTCCTGATAATGATCCGATAGGTCATCGCATTGGATCCCTATACTAAAACGTCACGCTCGTATATTGGATTCTAATCGGGTTTCCCCATTGGAATCCAATGTACGAATCCTAATTTAAATTCTAGAAATTCGTGATGTTGAAGTTTACATCGTTGAATGTTTGAATGATTTTCATCGCCCAAATCGGCCAAATATACTTTTGGCCATTCAATACTCTCTCTATATAGATACTTTCAACATATAACTGACCATGCGACAAGCTAATCCTTTCTTAGTGCACCTCTACGCCCTTTAAGGCAGTAGTCTGCTTTACAGGCTTCAAAAAATCGATTTTTCGTTTTTGTCTTAAATCTATTCCAAAACTATCCAAGAATATGTGTTCAAAATTTTAGAGGCCAATTCGACACATTTTCGAAGCTAGATCAGTTTTAGTGGCCGAGCGTCGAGCAGGTGCGAATGCTCGGGCAGAACTTTACAGCCCGTTTTCTCGAGTTTTCATTTTCACAAGTTTTGGAAAACGGTGCCGGCGATAGTAAAAACAATATATGTCCGATCGAAAAAAACCAAAGTGATCTAGCTTCAGTATTGAATTATCTTCTATTTGAACTAAAAAAGTTGGACAAAAGTACTATTTAAATTACTTGTTTTGCAACTTAAAGTGAATTTTTTTTTTCAAAAAAGTGAATTTTTTTTTCAAACTTCGAAAAAATTTGGAATTTCGTCATTTCTTCGGTATTTTTTTAGTTCATATAGAAAAGGAACTTATAAAAACTAAAAAAAAATTTGGTTCCACTGTTTCAGATGCATCGCACGACCTCCATCACCGGCACCGATTTACGAGTGCACACTCCAGGCGCCCCAGAAAAATCGTTACAACTTTGGCAAATTTCAATAATTTGTAATAATAAAAATTGTTTTTTAAAGCTTGAATATAATATACTATCGTCTCAAAATTTCGTTTACCGCAATCATTTCCTTCCCTTTCAAAAAAATTGTTGAAAAAACGCTTTTTTTTCGGCTCCTAAAGCAGACTACTGCCTTAACGAACATATCTTCTGAATTTCATTAAAATAAAAGCAGAGAATTCGATTTTTCCATACAAACATCAACCCCCCTCCCCTTGCACCCCTGATTAGGGGCGGTCTAAAAAAATCCTAAATATGCGTTTTATTATTATTCTTTGAAGAATATTTATACCTAGTTTGAAGTTGATACACGCAAGAAATACATTTTTCCAAACAAACTTTTATTTCACCCCCTTATTTTTTCGAAGGAAGGATTTTTCGAAAATCAATTGGATTTTTCGAAAAATCCTTCCTTAGTGCACCTCTGCACCTTCTAAGGAACATATCTTCCAAATTGCATGTATCTATCTTCAGCGGTTTAGGCTGCGCATTGTCTTTGTGTCAGTCAGTCAGTCAGTTAATCAGTCATTCAGTCACGGAAATGTTTTATATGTATAGATATATACATGTGAGTATATATATTGAAGGACATATGCACGATGCACGATTGAGACCTACGCGCATAATCCGGTTAGTACTTTGACCTTCTGGCTCGAACCACGGTACTCTCATTACGAGTCAGAAATATAGGAAAAAAAAAAATGAAACGGCAAAAAAAAAAAGTAAAGAAGAAAAGCAAACGCGGAGAACAGGCGCGATCGGCCTCGGTTACCAGAATGAAATAGTATACATATTGTTACTGTGATTCTTCTTTTTTTTTTATTGCAGCTACTCCTACCCCTCCACGTCGCCTTTATAGCCGATAAAAATTCAGTGGCTCGTGAAGTGCAGCACGTTCGAGATGTACACGCCATCCGCGTTATCGAAGCTCCCGCGGATAAATTTAATTACTTTTTTTTCCGCTCTCTCTCTCTCTCTCTCTCTCTCTCTCTCTCTCTCTCTCTCTCACCCTCTCCCTCTCCCTCTCCCTCTCCCTCTCACTCTCCCTCTCCCTCTCCCTCTCCCTCTCCCTCTCCCTCTCACTCTCCCTCTCCCTCTCACTCTCCCTCTCACTCTCCCTCTCCCTCTCACTCTCCCTCTCCCTCTTCCTCTCCCGCCCCCTCTCCCTCTACCTCTCCCTCCCCCTCCCCCTCCTAGCATAATCAATCGCTTAATCCTAAATCTTAATGATATATTTTCAGTTCGTTCGTTTGGCAACCTTTCACGTCTGCCGAAGCTGTTTTCCCATAAGCGACCATGTTAAATTCATATGTTTATAACTACTAAATTATTTAGTGAAAAATTCTAAAATAATTCATGCAGTATTATTCCTTCAAGAACTATTATTTCTCAAATTTTCAAGAATTTTGACGATTTTTTAATATCCATCCAGTAATATCTTAATGCAGCGGTCGGTATCAGGCGGACCGTGGTCCGGATTCGGAAAGTAGAAAACTAGACCGACAAAAAATCTTTTAAAACTTTAATAAACTCATTCTGTTGCAATTCTAAAGGCGTCAAGTTAAATTGAAACCGACCTAAAGTTGAAAAACTAACATTTCGGAAGAAATAATTGACCTGCAAGAAGATGTTTCCTTGCAAATGTACAGATCAGCACCCACTGAAGAATTGTTGGGGTAAACATGTGTCAGAAAAGTATGCATATTGTGAAAAACTGGCTCTTAACCTGGCAACTATGTTTGGCTCGACATATATATATGTGAAGTATCTTTCTCAAAGATGAATTTTTTTAAAAATAAATATCGTTCATGGTTTAACGGACGCCCATCTTGAAGACGCTCTTCGCATGTGTTGTTCCTCGCGAGAACCAAACTATAAAAAACCGGCTCAAGATCGAAGGTGTAATTGCTAACATTAAGAACCAACGTAAAGTATATTATTGTTAAGAGAAAGATAGAAATAAAAGCAAATAATATATGTTTTCTATGAGCCACATTCTTTTTGAGCATAATAACCTGCTTGCTCTAATTGATATTTGCAGTTTTTTCTCTGAACCTTAATAAAAAATTTTAAAGTATCAGAACCCAAGTACAAAATACTTGCCGACCCTTAATGCCTGATAATTGTAACAAAATGCTTGTACGTTGCTCACTAAAAGAGCAGTACCGTGTATACGTGTACAGCGCATTCGCGACATTTATCGCAATCGAAACAACGAAATTAACGACACGAAAATCCTAAACCATGAAAATGGACTCACAAGTGGCGCGCAATCACGCGGTTGATCGCCCTCGGGTAGCGTAGTGATGAGGAATAGTACGGGACTGGTTACGAGTAGGCTGGTGACGAGTAACATTGCGAATGTGAGTAGGGCCTTGTGCACGGATTTGCTGCGTCTGAGCCAATGACATGGTACGCAGCATATCCAAGTGCCGTGTTGTTGCGGTCTCTCGACTTGTACCATTGGCTCCTCGGCCGAGTTAGGGCCATCGTCGAGTCCAGAGCCAGTGCCACCGCTGCCAGTCAACGGTTGGGAGCCGTGATGGTCCCGGGACTGATGCGCATGCTGGTGGGCATGCTGGTGGGCCTGGGCCCCGCCGTGGGGCCCCGCCACGGGCCCCGGGGCGCACAGGGTTCGGGGACTCAGCGGTAGCCTCACGAGCGACTCGGCCCGACTGCGAGCTCGCGTACTCCCACTACCACCAACGCCACTGGCCCCACCTCCACCCCCACTACCACCAACCGAACCACCACGTGCCCCGTTGGGCCCAACGTTCCCACCACTGACCCCGCCACCGCGGGCCCCTCGGCCCCCGTATCCCCGGCTCACCGTGCACAGAGCCACATTTGCCGGAGTTCCCCGAGCTTCGTTCTTATCACGTACTTTCTACGTAACAATCTCGACGAGTCAGGCACAACCGATGCCTGACGCGAAATCACTTTTACACACTTTCGCCTCACCTCTTAACATCGCGATTCACTCTACAATCGTCCCTTTGTTCTCTCAATTTATCCGATACTCTTTCTTTTATTCCAATCACACTGGAATTTCACGGGTTTTTATGAACACTGCTTTTTTTTTTTTTTCTTTTTACGCCAACAATGTGTACTCTCGACGAGCTCGCTGTTTGCTCTCCTTGGCTCTTTTTCTTCTTCGACGAACGCTTAGATCGAGAAGTTCTTTGGGTCGAGTTTGATCTGGAAAAAGGAAAAAAATTATTTAGCTTTGGTACACACGGTGAAGCTTATGCACACTTTCGAAAAGTATGCCAGTTCGAGGGAATTTTTAATACTGTAATTTATAGATTTTAAAAAGTCTGAGGAAAATAATGTAAAAGGTTGCTGTACACACTGCCAAAAAAAAATGTAATTCGAATAGAATCTGTTTAAATAAAATGGGTTTTTTTCCTTGTCTCACGGCCTACTACGATCCTATTTGTTTTGAAATATATGTTCTTATTTGTTCCAGCTATTCTTGTTTAATATTATATATGTTTAGATTAAATAAATGAAGATTAGATTCAAGTACATTTTTTAATTGAACGTATGGAAGATATTTTTTTAACCCGAATAAAGCCAAACGTTGGTCAATAGCTTGAATCAAATAAGTATTTGTTGCAATAAAAACAGACCTTTAATTCAATCAAATAGAAAAATGTTTGACTCTGCGAAAATGCTATTTAATTTAAAAAAAATTAAATAGATGCATTTAGTGCATTCAACTAAATTGTTTTTTGAACAGATGAAACCAAATCACAGTTTTATCAGGAATAAATAAAATATTTAGTTATCAGACGATATTAAATAGATCTTGATATAGAAAAATAAATATATTAAAAATAAATAATTTCAACAATGCAATGCAATAGAACAAAAATTTATTTTCCGAAAAATCTAGTTAATTTAAATTTGAAAAAAAAATTCAATAGACGCTCTTCAACTTCAACGGATGGACCGATTCGCATGAAACTCTGCACAATTGTAAGGAAATTCAATTTGCGGAGCCATCAGGAAGCGATTTTTGTCAAAAATTGATTTAGAAATATTTTTTTCGTCCCTTGAAGCAAAAAAGTTGGGTTTTCGTTTTATACGGCTGCCAATTTGTTATCCAGGGGTTTTTCGGAAAACAAAAAACGATAAGGCCCCCAAATTAAGTCTAATCTAATCATTAACCCGTTTTTGTTTAAAATGAACTAGCAAGGCTGTGGAGCGCCCCGCGGAGACCAAAACACGCCGTGCATGATTTTATTTTACGGAAGCTAAAGCCGGCATTTTGGATGTTTTTTTTATTAATAAAATTCGAATTTACTCTCCATTGATATAAGAATTAAATATATTGAAACCCATTTACAAAAGTATTTATTTTATATGAAGAAAAAATTCCATAGTTCATAGATTTTTCATGCCTCTCGACGGTAACCGTCCCTTAATAGACTGCCTCTTGAAATTGGGTCTAAAGTGTAATTGAATATTCAGATACGAAATTTTTCGTTCAGTTTTTTTAAATATATTTTTATATTATATTTTAATATATTTTAATATTTTATTATATTATTATAATTTAATTTTTATATTATATTCTATTATATTTTAGTATTTTATTATATTATTATAATTTAATTTTTATATTATATTATTATATTTTTAAATTATATGGTTACGTAAACAGCACTTTTGTTGCAACGGATTTATACCCAAATATATTTTTTACGTGAACAAATGATTATTTCAAACGCGTCCTGGCTCTGACAGATATAATTATTATACATACGAGTAAAGAATTACACTTTTTTGTTATTTTTATACACCCAAATACTTTTCGTGCAAACGAAAAAGCATTTCAACGTCACCATCATTCTAAATTTTCTTGAAGGATAGTGGTTTCGCGTCAATTATTAATGTGAAAAAATTCTTCCGATGACATAAGTACTGAATTACTACCGTGCGGAAAATGGATGCGTCCATTCGCGATGTTTTTTTTTTTTTCGTGACGTCAAATTTCACATTTTATATGTATGAATTATTTTACAGAAGAGAACTTGTTGGAAAGTGCAATTTTTGAATCTCTCCAGCGAACGTTATTAAATAAAAATTCCGATCTATCATTATTATCTCCACTCTCATAAATATGTAAGTAAAAAGTAAAGTAAAAACGAACCCAGAATATTATAACTCAAGTCAATTTAACTTGACACATTGCTCGTTGGAGAAAGCGACTCCTGAATAATAACTATATCACGACTAGATGAGGTTTTTGAAAAAAAGTAAATCTCGGCCAATTAATCGTCGTAAATAAGATGTTTGCTTTCAATTTTTTTTCATTACACGACACATACGATAGTTATTAAATGTTGATACGTATCAAAACTTTTGTCATACGTTGATGAGTGCGATAAATATTTTATTTTTCGTATAATTAACATTCTGAGGAATGAAAAATTTCGACAAACGACAATTCATATAATTTTATTTGGACATATGTTTTTCTCGTCCAAAACAGATAGACGATTTTGCCCAATAGTTGACTGAGAAAAACAACTTTATCTGCCATTGCTTGCAACTATTCGCGTACTCCATGTAAATTATCAAAGATCAATAAAGAAAAATCCCATTAGGGTTTTACTGGATGGACATTAAAAAAATCGCTAAAATTCTTGAAAAATTGACGAATGATAGTTCTTGATAGAATAACAATACGTGAATTATTTTAGGATTTTTCATTTAACAATTAAGTAGTTATAAAAATATGAATTTAACACGATCGTTTATGGGAAACGAATGAAACTAAATCGTCGTAAATTCTGCAAATATGATATCATCAAGATTTAGATCACCAAACAAACCCAAACAAGCGATTGATTATAAGTTTCAAATAAATCGACTGAGTAATTGTCGAGAAATTAATAAAAGTAAATGAGGAGTATCGACTTTTTCAACGATAAATTAATAGCAATGATTGGAAAACTGGATCAATATTGAGTGTTTGGATAATTATCGATAATAATAAGATGATCCGAACGTATGAATTAAATTAAAAAATTGAGAAATTTTTGTTGTTGGACAGTTGAAACAGACAAGTACACGTCAATATCGTCGAATTTGACTTCAATTATTATTAAAAGTGGAAAATTAACATTTCTAAGCATTGATTTATTATTAAATGAGCTACTTGTAATGTTTAAACATCTACGACGTGATCTACACTCTCAAATCCACGATTCGCCCATTTTAGGTAATACCTTGACGTATTACCTTCACGTGGCTGCTGGCGAGCGATCAAAATCGAGCGGGAAAATTTATCCCTCGAGCGATGAGTCCTCGCCAAGTCCTAGGCGAGCTTTACATTAAAATTCATTTATTCTTACGGATCAATGAACAGCGAAACTGTTCGGCGATGCGAGTTTATCGCGATTCTTATTTCTTATTTCTCGATTGATCGACGAGCAAGAAAAACTTTTATACAGCTTCGAGACAACAGTAGCGCGTCCGTTTTTCAACGCACGGAACACGAATATATTCGTTTTTTTTTTTTTGTTGCGATCCTTCAAACATATGTAATTATTTATAACACGAATTGTCCTTCAATTTTACGTCCCGTCTTTTGTTTTCCTTCGGAAAGAAAATTTACCAAGCTCAATAATCGCCGGCTATTATTATTATTATTATTATTTTTCGTTGGCAATCGGAAGTCAAGAGCAAGAGCGAACAAAACGATCGTGAATTCGAGAAAAAGAAATAAAACGAGAGAGCGAGAGAGAGATAGAGAGAGAGAGAGAGAGAGAGAAAAACAGACAGGGAGAAGAAACGGCACTTTTGTTCCACCACGTCCGGAGCTAACACGCGGACTGTTAGACTGGACTAAACCTTCGTGGCGTCTTTGGCCTCGTATTTCCCTCCACTCCGCAAGCCACACCAGCGATGCTTTCCTGCAAGCTCTATCCTCCCCACCCCAAGCAATCTTCGCAAGCCCCCCCCCCCCCCCCCCCCCCCCACTCCCACCCCTCTCCTCACTCTCTCCCTCTCCCCGCCTATTCCACATTTTAAGCTCTATGCGCGTAATGCGCAGGATCTCGACATTCAAACGCTGCCTCGACCGCAAAACGGAAAACACCGATGCACTTTCCTCTTCCCCCCCCCCCCCCCCAGACACTTCACCAACCCACCAGCCTTTTTTCTGCCGCTTTTTTGACACTATGGACACTACCTACCAGCCGGCGACACGAGTGTATTTAAAGCACTGGCTCTGATAGAGCCAAGGACGAATCTTGACCGCTGCGATAAAAAATACATTCCCAGGGAGTATCGAAATTCCGAGCTTTTTTGTTTATTTTTCGGTGTTGACGAATGGCGAAACGGCAAGAGCGATCGATTTCAGAGGCAACGGAAATGGCTCTACTGCTCTACTGCTAAAAAAATAACTGCTAAAAATTCTACTGCTAAACTACTGCTAAAACTGTACTGCTAAAAGCTCTACTGCTAAAATTGTACTGCTAAAAGCTCTAGTACTAAATGGGCTCTAGTGCTAAAACTGGACTGCTAAATAGACTCTAGAGCTAAAAGCAGCACTGCTAAAGAGTCTCAACTGCTGAAACGCAAAGCGGGTATGTTGTTGAAAAGTTTTATTGGAAATCATTGAAACTGCTAAAACGCAAAAGGGTATGTTTTTGAAAAGTTTTATTGGAAAACATTGAAAATCATTGAAAAGTTAATAAAACATTGAAAACAAAGGAAAAATGACATTAAGTTTTTTTAGAAAAATTCCAAAAACTTTTCTCAGGAAAATTTCAGAAAAATTCCAAAAAACACGCACACCTGCGGTGCTCCTGAGCCTGCGCAAGCGGCGAGGAAGAAGATCATGGCAGAAATTAAGGAGAAGGCCGCCGAGTGCAGCATAATGGCGCCAATAGCAAGGTAAGTTTTCTCAGAAAAATTCCAAAAAATCGTCCAAAAACCGCAAAAAGTACAGTATAACCTCCATCAGTGGGACTTATATGAGCCCTCTGTCAGAAGCTAGTTTTACCAGTCCAGTTTTAGCAGTAGAGCCCATTTAGCAGTACAGCTTTTAGCAGTGGAGCCTTTTAGCAGTAGAGACCGTTTAGCAGTACAGTTTCAGCAGTGGATCCTTTTAGCAGTACTTTTTTAGCAGTGCTTTTTTAGCAGTAGAACCCGACCACGACGGAAATTGATTGTGGTAGCGCGGAGAAAAAAAACTTCGCGCCTTTGCAAAGGCATCTTCTCGCTGTGATCGATTGGCTTTTTTCGATATTTCTGCCTATCCGTAGACTGGCAAAAACAAACATTTAATTTAAATAGGATCTAATTAAATTAGATTTTATCCTTGGCTCGCTGCCTACTACGATCCTATTTGTTTAAAATATTTTTTTTTCACTTGTTAGCTATCCAGCTAGCTAGCCAGCCATGAGTTATTCGCTAGACGATAGTTCGTGTAGTCACATAACCTCACTTTGTCATTCGTCACCATGACTGACTAGTCCAGTACGGCCTAGTTACTAGATGGCGTTTTTCATTGTAACGCATCGATGTCGATAGTGAAAATTCACTAGGCAGTGAATGGACAAGGACTGGATGACAAAACATTCAGAATAATATCAGCTCATAGTGAAGCAGCCATTAGTCAGTTTGTACGAGCTCAATTGGGCGAGCCAGTTACTAGCACGTAACTCAGAGAGACTAGCACAATTTCTATTCGGGAGAATATACAAGTCTATATAGCGGCTACCGTTTTCACGTTCTCTTCATTGTGAGAACCGAGCAGATGTTTCTGACAAGAATTGTGCGCCTAAAGCGTCTTTATCTTCAGGGAAAAGATCCTAGCGACGTTAATCAAACTTTCACGATTACTTTTGTTTCGTCGTGTATAAAAATTGCAACGTTTACCATGACGTTGCAATTTTAAATGTAAAATAATAATATTTGTAATTAAATTCTTTTGAATTCTTTCCATTAATTACATTTTTTTTAAGGCCTTAGGCCACTCTAGGATTTTCGAAAAATCGATTTTTGTTTTGTTTAAAATATACCTTAGTTCCTATACAATGATATTCCAAAAGATTATGGGTGTGAAAAATGTCTAAGTACTCGATTTTCGAATTCTAGCGCAAGCCCTCTTGATTCATGTCGTGACTTTGTACTAACTTTAAACGCGTTTATCTCAAAAGTACATTTTTCAAGTCGGCCGGACTCATAACTCAAACAAATTTCAACCGATTCACTTGGAATTTTAACTGTATATTTACAATTACATTTTCTGAAGCACTACGTAGGATTTTTTAAATTATATTGTATAATTCATTTTTTATAAACAATTTTGTGACGATTTTCTGATGGCATTTTATACTTTTTGTTTTAGAAATATGCCATTTTGACAAAAAACAATATAAAAAAAAATCCTACGTACTTCTATAGCTATTCTTATATATAATCGAAAAAACTTTAGTCTCATCATAACTCAAAAATTATAGGAACCTGTTGGTCCAGCCGTTGACCTTCCAGAAATAAAGGCGTCATCGGAAAAATGCTGCACAGTCGCCATTTTGACATGTATCGCTGTGAAAAAATAATTTTATATCGTCAATTACGTGTATAATGAAACGCCTATTTTGTAATTCCGATTTATTTTATGGTTTCGCTGAAAAAAAATCTTGAAAAACTACTTCAAAAACACGAATATCTCCCATGTAATTTCAATATTTTTTTTTTTCCAATTGATTCTAAAATTAATATTTTGCAATTACCTGTCAACGTTATTTAAAAATAGCGATCTTTTTCATACGTCTCTGACCTTTTGATCGGTTTTGTAATTTCTCGAAGTTATCTTTAAAAATAAGAAAAAAAGAAATAAAAAAAACGCGCTCGCTCTTCCATTGCCACGCGAGTGGCGCGAATTTGGAAGAATTCGCTCGTGCATTTTTTTTTTTCGGCGATTCTCTATTTGCTTATGTGATTGAATTTCCATTATTGTTCCACCATAGGACGACGGTCGACAATATTTGTCAATCACCGGACCGAATAATAAAAATCGTTATCTCGGAAATTCGGTTGACAGTGATAGGGGAAGAGAGTTGAAAACGTATTGCGAATACACGCGTTGCTGTATACATATTTAACGATTGCCACGGGCGAACCTGGCAATGCGAAACATGCTGCATTAATCAGCCAGCAATATCCATTTAGGCTTGCAAAAACCCGATGAATCGTACCACCACTGGCTATTATCGATTCCGGCCTTAAGGTAGAATATATAAAGTTGCAAATATATATGACTATTCTATTTATATATATATATATATATATATATATATATATCAGGCTGTTATACTACATACAGATCGCGTACGGCGTGGCTTATTTACAGAATGGCATTTCTGGATATAGGTCGGAATAATGAAACCCCCACACGAAAATCATATTATAAATTTTCTACAACCTTCCTTCGACGTAAATCGATTGCTTGGCACAGAAACGTACACCTTCGAAGATAGCTCTGCAAATCGATATACATATACATATATATATATACAGGGTGTTCGCCGAGTGGACCGATACATTTTTTTGGGGGATTGGGGGAATCATTTGCTAAGTTTTTCATCCTTAGACCCTATGTCCTAAGTGTCACGGTAATTGAGATATGATTTTTTTTTCATTTTTTTTTAATTACCCGAAATTTCGCCTTTAAATCGTCATAACTTTTTTGTTCGTGGTTGTAATAGCACGAAATAACTTTTCTTGTATTCTGCAATGTATGTTTATTATAAAAAAATCATTCTTTGATACAATTGGTTTCAAAAATAGGACTCATGAGCTTCCAAAGTCTTAAAAATGTGTAAATGTATGAAAAATGTCAACTTCTAAATTCATTATAAAAAAAAACACTAAACGCTATTTTGAACTTAGCTTTGTTTCAAAACTTTCCAACTTTCCAACGATATGCTACATGTCATAGAAATGATTCATTATGGGGTCAAAATAAGAGATACTATTTTTCCAGGGTCAGGTTTAAGAAAAGACTTTTTATATTTCCGACGTTTTTATTAAACTTGAGTTATAAATTTTGCTCAAATTTACCTCCTTTACTCAGTATGCATGCAACAAAAGTTATTTCGTGCTATTACAACCACAAACAAAAATGCTATGACGATTAAAAGGCGAAATTTCGGGAAATTAAAAAAACATGAAATAAAATCATATCTCAATTACCGTGGCACTTAGGACATAAGGTCTAAGGGTGAATTAACTAGCAAATAACCTCCTTAATCCCTCAAAAAATTGTGTCGGTCCATGTGCCAAACACCCTGTATAAATATATATATCAGATCAATAAAAAAATCAAGAATTTTTTTTTTAACTTACGCAGCTGCTTTTATTGATCTTCTTTCGTACGTGGATAGTATTGCATAAAAATTCAAGCTAAAAAATGTTATAGAGAAAATAGTTCGATCATAGAAGAGAATCAATAACTTTATCGATGTCACAGGAGCCACTGACATTTGCTTTCTGTTATTTTTTTAAATTACTTTCTGTTTTTCCAACTTCTCGCTCATTTTCTCAAATCAACATATGTCATTCATTTGAGAAGTTCACGAATATGCAGTGTAATTTTTTTTTCTTCAAAACAACCACTCGTTGATTTTTACTCGTGGAAATGATATTTCGTTAATTAAAAGACTAAAAAAATTGAAATGACGCTGTAAAATTTCGCTGTGAAATTTATTGATCTTTTTTCGTACGTGGATAGTATTGCATAAAAATTCAAGCTAAAAAATGTTATAGAGAAAATAGTTCGATCATAGAAGAGAATCAATAACTTTATCGATGTCACAGGAGCCACTGACATTTGCTTTCTGTTATTTTTTTAAATTACTTTCTGTTTTTCCAACTTCTCGCTCATTTTCTCAAATCAACATACGTCATTCATTTGAGAAGTTCACGAATATGCAGTGTAATTTTTTTTTCTTCAAAACAACCACTCGTTGATTTTTACTCGTGGAAATGATATTTCGTTAATTAAAAAACTAATAAAAATTGAAATGACGCCGTAAAATTTCGCTGTGAAATTTATTGATCTTCTTTCGTACGTGGATAGTATTGCATAAAAATTCAAGCTAAAAAATGTTATAGAGAAAATAGTTCGATCATAGAAGAGAATCAATAACTTTATCGATGTCACAGGAGCCACTGACATTTGCTTTCTGTTATTTTTTTAAATTACTTTCTGTTTTTCCAACTTCTCGCTCATTTTCTCAAACCAACATATGTCATTCATTTGAGAAGTTCACGAATATGCAGTGTAATTTTTTTTTCTTCAAAACAACCACTCGTTGATGTTTACTCGTGGAAATGATATTTCGTTAATTAAAAGACTAAAAAAATTGAAATGACGCTGTAAAATTTCGCTGTGAAATTTATTGATCTTTTTTCGTACGTGGATAGTATTGCATAAAAATTCAAGCTAAAAAATGTTATAGAGAAAATAGTTCGATCATAGAAGAGAATCAATAACTTTATCGATGTCACAGGAGCCACTGACATTTGCTTTCTGTTATTTTTTTAAATTACTTTTTGTTTTTCCAACTTCTCGCTCATTTTCTCAAATCAACATATGTCATTCATTTGAGAAGTTCACGAATATGCAGTGTAATTTTTTTTTCTTCAAAACAACCACTCATTGATTTTTACTCGTGGAAATGATATTTCGTTAATTAAAAGACTAAAAAAATTGAAATGACGCTGTGAAATTTCGCTGGCTCCGTAATACCGTAAAAATGTATGATTTCCAAAAGAATCTTGTCTCGGTAGAAAAATTGGCACTTCAAATGGTGCGAACAATATCGAAATTTGTGAACAAAACAAAAAAGTGCGTGAAAGATAAATGGATTTGGTATATTCGAGTATGCGGAAAATGTTGGATTTTCTACGGTGCCAGGAGAATCTGCATCGTCGACGCAATTATATGCAAATTGGTCGGTGTATTCGGGCAGACCAAGAACGATGGATAGATATGCAGAGAAATTAACTATTTCGGTTGCATGCCGTCGTTCAACGCGGATCGATAGTAATCTGTCGTCAGGGAATGACATGTCCGACACTTCGGACTCACGTTTCAACGATACAAAGTCTGGAAAATACGTTGCCTCTAAACGCGTGGTTTTGCATCGTATTTACTGAAAGTATAAGCAAAAAAAAAAAATTCTTCCAACGTTCATAGTTGTCCCTGGAAGCTTGACGTTTACCGTAGCGTGAGAAACGAGTATTGACGAAAGTTGCGGCGCCCCGGCAGGTTTTTTTTTTCTCCAAAATTACAAATTTTCAACACCTGAGCTAGAATTATTAACGTTCTATTTTTTATGCTGCGAAAAAGGAAAAAATCGTCAATGTTAGGCCTCTTTTCGGCCGCTAGAATGGCGTTACCTCTAGATAATACGAATTTTCATTTTCCATTTTTAACTTGACTATTCCGATTGAATTTTACTTTCAATTCATCCACATTTGCGGCATTCTGTTGTGGAAAAACATGTTAATGTCGAATTGGTTTAAATAAAGATTATGCCTTGGCAAATCGTTGTCTGTCCAAAAAAAACAGTATCAAATTTATAACAAATTCGAAACTGTCGAAAACGAAATTTCATTAAGAAAAAAAATTGTTCGCCGTAGAATCCAATTGTCCAAAGACTGCGTAGGTTTTTTTTTTTACGTACCACCCGCGGTGCCGTTGCAAGATTTATCGCGTCAGACACAGCGACGTACACTTTCAGCCCCAAGCTCGCTCATCCTTTTGTTCGTGTGGATTTTTTTTCGTTTTTTTTTCGAGGCAGCTTCACTTCCATCCTACCTATTAACGTCCATTCTTCACTTCGGACACTTTTGAAAAGCTTCTGCCAGATATTTTCGTGAGGAGAGAGAGAATTTTCATGGAGCTTTTGGCTCTTTGTCCATGTGCGATGTGCGCGATCTCGCATTGTCGTAAGCTATAGTAATAATATCGAAGACGAGAAAGTGCGGTACACCTCGTCCTTGGTTGCAACGATAATTTATATCCGTATGAGAGATAAAACTCCGAGAAACTTTCAGCACGATTTGTCCTTCTTTTCTGTCTCTTTGTCATTGTGCTACAATTTCTTGTATCGATTAAGGCCTTAAGCCACTCGAGGATTTTGCAAAAATTGATTTTTTTTTATTGAAAATGTACCTTAGTACCGATAAAATTATATTCCAAAAGATTATGGGTGTGAAAAATCTCTAAGTACACGATTTTCGAATTCTAGCGCAACCCCTCTTGATTCATGTCGTGACTTTGTACTGACTTTAAACGCGTTTATCTCAAAACTACACGGAGAGAATTAAAAAGTAATTTTTGTCGTGAATTTCACGGTAAAAATTACCGATATTTCAATGTGATGACAAGTGAGAAAAGCATAATAATTCGTATGCGACAAGTTTTTTTTAACTCACGTTACAGAAAATTTCAAATACGTGGCTAAAATTTTACTATACAAGAAGGATAGCGCGCACGATAATTTTTACCGAGAGCACAATACATTTTCCTATAACACTCATTAAATTTTATAATAAATCTTAAAATAACTGTTATAAAGACGATACTTTTTTATAGACATTTTTGAAAGGCATAAAATAATAAAATGCACAGTAAAATTTCGCTGATATTATATATTTTTTAAATTTAAGTTTTGCGTATTTTATTACACATCAAAATTTACTAGAATATCTGATAAAATTTTCTATCTGAAGAAGCAATTTTATTTTATTTTCGTGAAAATCTGTGTTTTACTCAGTAATAATAAGCGAAGTTTCAGGGTTGTCATCTGGTTACCGTTACTGCACGGTAATTTTTAACATTTAATTCTCTCCGTGCACATTTTTCAAATCGGCCGGACTCATAACTCAAACAAATTTCAACCGATTCACTTGAAATTTTAACTGTATACTTAGAATTATATTTTCTGCGGCACTACGTAGGATTTTTTTAATTATATTGCATAGTTCCTTTTTTATAAACAATTTTCTGACGATTTTCTCATGGCATTATATACTTTTTGTTTTAGAAATGCGCCATTTTGACAAAAAACAATATATCTATAGCTATTCGTATATATAATCGAAAAAACTTTAGTGTCTCATCATAACTAAAAAATTATAGGAGCTGTTGGTCCGGCCATCGACCTTCCAGAAATAAAGGCGTCATCACTGTGAAAAAAATAATTTTGTATAGTCAATTACGTGTGTAAAAAAACCCCCTATTTTGTAATTCCGATTTATTTTATGGTTTCGCTGAAAAAAAATCACAAAACATGCCCTTTTTTTTGCCTCTAGAGTGGCCTGAGGCCTTAAGTTTTACGATGAAAATTTTCGTAATTCGAATCGTTGGATTGTACGCGTGAATTTTCCACACTGGCATTAATTCGGGTATAAACACACAAATGAAGGAAAAAATCGTTCGTCTTTACAAACAGTTTGACAGGTACACCATATAAAAACGATGCAGGCCAAAAAATAAAGACTTTATTCACCCCACGTACATCATACAGAATAAGGTTGATTAAATTTTTTCCATTTCGACTATATGATTATTTGTATATGGATATATACACAAAATTATATATATATATATATATATATATTCTTTTCGTGTATAGATGTATATATCCGTTAATGTATTCGTATCAATATAACTAATATATCAATATCCGTAATCTTCAGAAATGTCGATCACCATCTCTCTAAAATATCTACACTAAAAATGATCTCTCTTTGTTCTTCCTCGCACCCTCACGATATACGCCGATACATGTTCCTTTTTCCCTCGGTCAATTAGAAAATGAGAATAATCATTTGTGTACTATTTCGATTTAAAATTGTTCCATTTAGTACCAACCCTGTACCCATGTGCATTCTCGTAAATAATTTCAACGAAGTCTCGCCTATATGCCACCCCCCACCCCCCTCCTCAACCTTTGCGCCCTTTTGGCTCATTTGCCTACCCTTTGGTCGCTTCGAATCCGACGATTACAGAAACTTCAACGTTTTCTGATCGAATCCCTTATCCCAGTAAGTGTACATACGTATACATGTACGTGTATGGATTAATGCTGCACTGCTCTTGATAATTATTGATGTCTGGCTTTATGTAAGTTTATGCTTGAAAGGCAAGTTCGAAACTGTACCTACGCCTGAGAGACAAAAATATAACAATCCATCGAACGTTTTTGTTAATATTCTTCTAAAAAAAACTCTCGTTAGTGTGAGTGACGAATTATTACTAGAATCGTTTTCCAAATTATCGGAAAAATGTACCTTTAAAAATTAATTTGTCTAATATACAAAGTTTGATTATAATTTACACGAATTTTTGAGAATTCTTGTAGTCTCTAATTTTGCGTAAATTATAATCAAACTCTGTACTTCAGATAAATGAATTTCTAAAAGTACATTTTTTCGATAATAAAAAAAATCGTTTACAAATAATTATAGGAGAAAAATGTATCTTTAGCAATTCATTTATCTGAAATACTGAAAATCATTCGCGATGTTGTTGGTTTTTAATTTATAGGGAAAAAATGTACCTCTGGAAATTCATTTATCTAAAATACAGTGTTTAATTATAATATACACGAATTTTCGGGGATACAAGAGATTTGAAAAAAAAAAACAACATTACAAATATCTATGGAGATGTCGGAACACTGTGCTCGGAGAATAATGATCCTATAAAGTGATCACTGATAACAGACACATTTTCACCACAGCCTTTTATACCAAAAAACAAAAATCAAGTTCGAATCCCACGTACGTTGGGGCGCAATTTTCTCAGAAAAATCCGTTACTTTTTATAAAATACATATCGTAACAAAAATCTTCGTAAAAACTGCGACTGTACCAGTAGGGATGCTGTCAAGGGATTTTTGAAAAAACTTCTCTGCGTTTGATCCATTCATTAAAATTTATCGAGAAATTATAATTTTGTCTCGGGCAGTTTCGAATATTTCGCTTGCCCTGTTTTTTTTTTGTGGAGTTAGACTGAATTCGGTGACATTATTTGATAGGTCGCGCTATGTTTCTTTCTACTGACGTCCGTGATATATATATATATATATATATATATATATATATATATATATATATATATATATATGTATGAGATAAGTAAATTAAGTAATGAGTTCAAGTCTCGCATCCCAAATGTTGCCAGATCGAACACTACGTTGCAAGTCTCATTACTTAATATGCGCACTTCGTATTTGTTTTTCTTTCTTTCATTAACTTCTCAAGGAACGATTGCACTTGTCGAAGTAGCCTTCTCGAGAGGTTCTACTTACCACAAAAAAATTTGACGGATGACGAAACGACGGTGACCAATGATCAAATCGACAGTAATAGAGATAAGATACACGTTTTTTTTAATCATATTCGTAATATAGTTTAAACGTTAATTGTATATAATCATAAATATGCATGAATGTATGTGCGTGTGTACAGGGTGTTTGAAGCAAGGAGCGACCATTTTTTTTTTCTTCAGGCATTGGGAGAGAGGGTCATTTGCTAGTTTTTTCACCCTTAGACCCTATGTCCTAAGTGTCACGGTATTTGAGATAGCGTGACACTTGTTGCAATAGCGCAAAATAACTTTTGATATATTCTGCAATATGTGTTTATTATAAATAAATCATTATTTGATACAATTGGTTTCAAGAAATGGATTCGTGAGCTTCCAAAGTGTAAATTTATGAAAGATTGCAACTTCTAAATTCATTATAAAAAAAAAAAAAAAAAGCTATTTTGAAGTTAGCCTTGTTTCAAAAAGTTCTCTAGTTTACACCCTTTCCAACGTTATGCTACATGTCATAAAAATCATTAATTACGTGGTCAAAAAAGAGATACTATTTTGCCAGGGTCAGGATTAAGAAAAGACTTTTTATGTTTCCACGATTTTTATTAAACTTGAATTATAAATTTTGCTCAAATTGACCTCCTTGACTCCTTATGTATGCAACAAATAGTACATTATGACACGAGGACAAAAAAACCTCTTTTCTAACGAGTGTTGCAAACACATGAGGTTAGAAAAAGTTTTTTTCGTCGAGTGTTGCAAACACAGGAGGTTAGAAAAAGTTTTTTTCGTCGAGTGTTATACGAAATTCTATTGTACGCGTGAAAATGGATGTTTTACGCACGCGAAGCGTACGTAAAACGTCCATTTTCACACCGCGTACAATAAAATGGATGTTTTACGCACGCGAAGCGTACGTAAAACGTCCATTATCGTACTGAGTGCAATAAAAGTTATTTCGTGCTATTGCAACTACAAACGAAAAAGTTATGACGATTTAAAGGCGAACTTTCGGGTAATTAAAAAAAAAACGAAAAAAATATTATATCTCAATTACCGTGACAATTAGGACGTAGGGTCCAAGGGTGAAAAAACTAGCAAATGGCTCCCCCAAGCCCTCAATAAATTGTGCCATGCACCAAACACCCTGTATATATATATATATATATATATATATATATATATATATATATATATATATACACGTAGATATCTTCAGCGTTAACAATAGCGTGTCGTACACAATCATAATCGCAACGAGTCATACGAGAGTTGTGCCTGCCTCATTATTTTTCTGCCCTAATACTGATAATCGCAATAGCAACATACGTCACGTAAACCTATAATTCCTCAATCTCTCGTAATTTCATCTTGTCTAACATAACAAGCCACCAGCGTTTAACTCATCTTTAAAAACTTAGCAAAATGAGAACAAAGAATCGTAAATTATCAGAATTTTCGACAAAATAAACAATTTTCCAAAATAAACAAATTGAACAACCCAGTTACAGCTACTCGAAATAAAATATGAATATTGTAAAAAAGAAATAAAAAAAACTATTAATTACAACTAATACTCGATCGATAAATCTGGAAGTTTGCTTTCTCGGTCATTTTTTTTTTCTTCTGGTGCCTTTTCATTCTGTTCGTTTTCCATTTTTCTTATGCCACCCTTTTCTAGCAAGCGCGAGCTCGGTTGCTCATCCGTCCCCAAGCCTTTGCTTCAGTCTTCGACCTCAATCAACCCCCCCCCCCGAGATGATGAAACACGCGTTCTCGAAAGCATCGAAGATGTTCCAATGACCCGAAACGAAGCTTTCGTCCCTGAAAGGAATTTCAAGTCTCGGGACGGTTCATTGCGCCGGACCCGCACGTGTCGAAATATTTTCTTCCGCGTTCAGCTTTACTGTCATTGTTTGGAGAGACCTTTTTTTCGAGCTTGAACAACAAATTTACGCGTGATGAAAATGAGGGTGGTTGTAATTCTTGCGGAGAATTTGTAATAATGCGGCGAAAATCTCGCCACCAGTGGGCGAATTTTGTTATATGTTTCCTTGACAGCAATGACAGGTGTAGATTGATCCAAGTCTTGTTCCAATTTGACGGGACGAGAAAATTAACTTCCGGCCTTTCAAATGACAAATTGACGAAATAGTCGCTCGATGATTCAAACTTGAGAGGTCTAACAGCCAATTGAAACCTTCGACTGCACACTGCCTCGTTTTGACTCCATTTCTTTTTCGTGCAAGTATTTTTCAACGCATCTCCCACTTTGAACAAATGTTTGGACACTTTTGTTTTTCTTAGAAAATAAATTTTGGGCCAAAAAATGAGGATCATTGACTACAAAAAACGTCTCTACAAAAAAAAAAAAAAAAACTAAAGCATATTCACTGAAATACAACGATCTGAAAAACGTCTGGGGTCCGATCGACCCCACATTGCAGTCAGAGGCTCGTGGCAGAAGTGTCAAGTCAAAAGGTTAAAAACTAGAGAAATCAGAAAAATGAATGATGTAACTTTGAACTCAATCTTTTGGCACCGCTTGCGAAAATCATTGAAATTGCGTTTGCAAACTGTTGTCAAGAGCAGAGACTTTCCAATCTGGAGGGCGAACAGGTTGGATTTTTTTTCTCGTTTTCTCGACGAGAAAACAAACTATTATTGCACCTTCAGACGAGCTTGCCTTAATAATTTGTAAAACGACACTTTTCGCCCAGATTTCCGATATGACATTTGCAGAGAAAAACCAAACAATTAAAAAACCGACACCATCGTTCCTCTCGATCTGAATCATCGAACGGTCATAATAATTATTATCGCGACGTTATCTACAGTCTACTCCTTTTTTCCATACCGAAGTTTACATGTGTCTGCGATGGCGAAAAATGATTTTGAAGAAAAAAAAAAAAAATAGACCAACGAACAATCGTTATCATTTCATCGTTACAATCATCATCGTCATCGTCGTCGTCACTATCAACATTAACATTTTTTTTTTTCCTCGTCACTATACAACTCTTTTGGTGCGATTACATTGGACTAATAGACATCGAAGGACAAGAGCGTTTACAGTTGATTTCTTTTTTTCTTTTCTTTTCACTAATTTCGTTTGTTCTTTTTTTTTCGTCGTGTCAATCTCACTTTCGTACAATATCGAATTGTCTCACACCGCAGTGGACGAACGTCGTCACGTAAAAAGAAGAAAAAAATGAGGAAACGTCGTGGAGAACAAAGAAAAAAAAAACTTGATATGAAAAAAGCAGAATTGATGATGAATTTCGACGGAAGCCTCGATTTGCTTTCTCAGAGCCGAGAAATCATAATTTTTTCGTGAGAGGGTCGTATTCTTTTGCCCCGTTTTTTTTTCCGTCGTTACTTAAATTTGGTATCGTCTGATTATCACAGGGACGGTGTAGCTTGCTCGAGACACTTTTACGAGTCTTCGTGGCTTGCTGCACCGTCCGAATGTTAAGTTCTTTTTCACCCTCCTGCCGCTCGGTCACTTGAAGAATAAACAATTTTTCACGAATTTTACCAATTCTTGACGAGCCTCCGTGGCCCGAGATTCTTCGAGCAACAACAACAACAACAACAAAAAAAGCGTGAAAAAAATGCCAAACGAGCTAATGTTGGAAATTCCTCGACGATCATGGCAAAATAAATTCATATTCCGATCCGAAAATGTTAAAAAATAATAGATTTCTTTCGAAATGTGTAAAATCAAAGTTTGAGAAAGTAAAACTGATTTAAGGAGGTTGGAGCGGTTGAGTCAAATGACGATTTATGAGTGTTTTTTTTTTTCTTTCAATAAACCTAAAAATGAATACGAGGTATAAATTTATTCTATAGATGCTAATTTCTCATAAAATATATCATTAAAGGGCAAAAGTATGCATTTTTATACTTTTCTTAGGTGAAAAATAAAAAATGTTGTATTACTACGAACTTGAAGAACATTATTGATTATTATTAAAGAGTCGTAATCATTTATTAGATTGAAAGGATTGAAAAGATTAAGAATATCAAAAGATTGAAAAGATTCGTAATCTTTTATCAAACTTTGATGGTTCAATATGGAATATATATGGTTTTCGATGGGCAAGAGGGGTTTTTTTTTTCTTCGAAATGTTAACAAAAGTTTATTTTGGTTCTAAAATAGCTAAAAAAAAAATAACGTCACCTCTATCGTGAACGTCTTACCCATCTAACCACAAGTAAAATTACATACATTAAACTATTTTTTAGCTCTCGTGTTTTGTTAGTTATGAAATGTCAAAAAATTCGTCGACTCATAATAATATGTACATATATATTTTTTTTAATCTTCGGCTGTGGGTAACGCTCCAACCTTCTCAACAATTCGAACGACAAATAATTGTTTTTTTCTTTAAATTACTGGAAGAACATTTCGAACAAACTCCCGGTGAAAAAATTTCATCAAACCCTTTTTTCTGCATTCGCGAGAAAGATTTCTTTCGCGCTCTGGAACGAGGTGTCTCTCCCCTTGGAAAAAAAAAGCCAGTAGATTGATGATTTTACGAAATATAGATCAGACGTCAGATTGGATTTTTTCTCCTTACAGTCTCGACGACTTTTTTTTTCCCCTCGTCTGTTAATTGCACAATTTGGAACTGGAAAAAAAAATCCACTCAATCGGACCAAATGAGAACCTCCATTTTTTTCTAAATCATTTCAAATTTTGAATATCATTTCTGTCGAGCATTTCACAACTCTGAAGGACAAGATTGTGAAATTCTCAAGTTTTACGTCGACATTAACGATCCCGTTACACCCTTTGAAATACCTTCAAAGAATTTCCAACGCAGCCGTTATTTTTCTTTTTAATAACGATCAAGAATCGAAAACTCTTTCATCAAAATACCATCATCGTGAAAACGGCTATTGAAAATTCTTAGGATCCTCAGATTCGAAATTTTCGAAGCATCGTTCATGTCATTGCGTTCACACGCGTGTATACATATATAGTCTTCTTTCGCAATCTACAACGCGCAAAATAGTATGGAAAGGCCTGAAGATATTTCTTTTGACAATGGCTTGTGTCCTCGAGATTAAGTCCCGGACAAAGAATTTTTATCTGGAAACCGCATGAGCTATCGAAAACTCTGTGACTCCTTTTGGCCCGGTGGTTTAGCGTTACGCTCAATTTTTCTTTTCTTTTCTTTTTATATATATATATATATATATATAGTTTTTTTCTCCATTTTCCCGGATTTTCCTATATCGTCTCACATTGTGTGCCATTTTAAATACCGCTCGAACGTTCCTCGTGAGCTTTCTTCACGATCGCGAGCTTCGAGTGTGGATCGGCCGCTGGTAGACCGGTGTAAGGTGGTTCCTTCGTACCATGGAGCATTAGTGTCCATTCCTTCATCCATCCGTGTTGAGGTTTTTGGGAATTGAAACGTAGCTGAAAGGACAATTGTGGTCAAGTAATTCAATCCATTAATACGAATACATATTGTTTTATTTTTTGTTTACTTAGAAAATTATATCTACAGGGTATTTGGCGGATGGACCGAGACAATTTTTTGAGGGATTGGAGGGATCATTTGCTAGTTTTTTCTTCACCCTTAAACCCAAACAAACAAACTCCACTGCCGCTGTGTTGTAGCAGGGTAGGGGGCGCTGCGACAAGCTAAGTGCATGTAATTTGTTGAAAAATACTGCATTACACGTAGAATCGTTTGTGGTTACAAGTTGTAAGTTTCAATTCTGGTGTGTACCTTACAATGTTCGTGGGTTTGGCTTGGGATTTGTTTGGGTTTGTTTGAGTTTCTATTTGGTTTCAAGTTTGTTTGGTTTAATGTTGGCCGTGTTTGGGTTCAAGGTTGGACTTGTTTGAGTTTAAGGTTGGACTTGTTTGGGTTTAAGGTTAAGCTTGTTTGCTTGGATTTGTTTGGGTTAAGTTTATTTGGGTTTAAGTGTGGTTAGGTTTAAATTTGTTTAGGTTTAAGTTTGTTTGGGTTTACGTTTGTTTAGGTTTAAGTTTGTTTAGGTTTAAGTTTGTTTGGGTTTAAGTTTGTTTGGCTTTAAGTTTGTTTGGGTTTAAGTTTGTTTGAGTTTAAGTGTGTTTAGGTTTAAGGTTTAAGGCTTGTTTGGGTTTGAGGTTGGGCTTGTTTGGGTTTAAGGTCGGGCTTGTTTGGGTTTATGGTTGGGCTTGTTTGGGTTTAAGGTTGAGCTTGTTTGGGTTTAAGGTTGAACTTGTTTGGGTTTAAGATTGGGCTTGTTTGGGTTTAAGGATAGGCTTGTTTGGGTTTAAGGTTGGACTCGTTTGGGTTTGATGGGTGAATGGATGGATAGTGAGAGAATGAGAATGTGAAGATGTGTGTGAGAAACCGCGAAAGTGAGAGAGTGAGAGAGAGAGAGAGTAACTCATTATTTGCATGTACCTTTTTTTAACACCCAAAAAGTCTGATTACATTTTTCAATGCCATTAAATAGTTGCACTTTGTGTAATATCTGTAGATTTTTTCGTTTTTTTTTTCTTAATTACCCGAAATTTCGCCTTTAAGATGTAGCCTGATGATAGGGTTTTCTCATAAAAATGTAGTCTTCATAATTGTCTTCATGAGTTCTTACAAGAAAATTAATTTGCAATAATTTTTTGGATCATTATTTTTTTCCCAAGGATTTCAGCATCGCTTTACTGAGAAAGAACTTTTGGGTCAGCCTGTATATGTAAAACGACTTATATACATGTTATTGAGCCTTTTTAGGGGGGGGGGGGGAGGGGGGGGAGCTGGGGAACAATATTGTCGAAATTTTACCTCAAGTAACCAAGTCCCTTGGGGGTACTCGCCCCAGGTATGAGTCGTCATGAATGGCCACTTTGTAAATCCATCTCGATTATCGTCATCGTTCACTCGTCGGCTGAGTATCATCGATCTAAAAATCCGTCGTCGAAAACAAAAAAAAAATAATTCAACCTTTCAATCGTTTATCCACCACGACTTGTACGATGCTCGTTATAACTTTAAGGCAAGAACCAATTACCGAATCAGCAAAAAAAAAACTAGTTTTTTATTTTTATTAGATGTACAAATAAGTTCTCGGACTGAGAATAAAAACTAGTAATATTTTACTAGTGGGGTACAATGTGTCACTGAGTTGTGAAGCACAATGAGTCGATTCCCAATGTCGTTGGCAAGTAATATGACCACGACAAATACAAGGAAACAAAATAGTGACGATGCTCCGAAGAAGCGCAATGTGTCACGGGGCACTGTGAGCCACATGCGATTTCTCGGAGGTTTGTAGCTCGTAAATGCCGATATTTTTTCTGTTGGACCGTGACTTATATTAAGTTTCGTCAGGCCTAAAAAAAAGTTTATAGCAGGTCACAAAGTATTATTAAAAATAAAAAATTAATTGCAGACTTGGAAAGAAAAATTACGCTTGCCGGGAAAACGTCAAATATAACCTTACTTTATGTAGCGGCTCGGATTTTCGGTCCTAATCGATAGTGTTATTATTTATAATGCACAGGGTGACTTGTGTTTTTCCATTCGTAGTTTAGTTGATCATTATTTTTATCAATCAAATATTCTACTAGTGGGGTGCAATGTGTAATCGAGTTGTGGGGCACAATGAGTCGACTCCCTATATTGCTGGCAAATAATATGACCACAACGTTGGGATAAAAATGCGAAAAATGATATTTTTTTATCATTTTAGTCATACAAAATGCACTTTAGTCATACGTACCCCACTATTCGCAGTACTTGACACACTGTACCCACCTATCTGACACATTGTACCCCACTCGTGGGGTACGATGAGACAATCTGCAAATTCTTTTTTTGTATTTTTAAACTTTTTGCAAAAAAAATGGTAGCTTTATTGTACGCCCAAAGGTCTATAAAAATTGGTTATGACCTTTTTTTTTCTCATCAGACTGCTTTGGTAGGAGTAAAAATTCCTTAAAAAAAAGGTGACACATTGTGCCCCACCTTTCCCTACACCCAATATATTCGTACGGGTTGAATTATTTTCGTACGTTTTCTGGATGTAGAAATTCTGTAGTAATGAAAAACGCCAATCGAGCTTTTTCTTTCGGAATGAGAGTAACGGAAGGAAGATTTTTTTGCTTTACCTTGTTCCCATCGGCGAGGTTAGAAAGAGCTCAAGATCGCCTCGTCGAGAGGCGTTAACGGAAATAACGGCTTGCACGTGCTCGAGATAATTCACTTCGTAATCCGTACCGGAGCAAGCATCAGTTTTTATACTCAAGAATATTGAACCTTTGCTCGGTACCTCGCTGAAAATTGGAAAATAAAAAATAAACACGGATAAACGCTGAGGAAAAAAAAGTAAAAAAAAAAAGCAACGAGAGATATTAATCGTGATACGATACGCAACGTGAAACTCAATTGCGAACGTAATGATGATTAAAAGTGCTTACTGCGTTCCGGTAACAACCCCAGCCTGACAATGATATCGCGGTGGTACGGTTTTCCATTTCTTGGCGAGTGCCACCATCGCACCAGCGTCAAGTACACCGTAACCGAACAGATGATTGAATTCCAATCCAACGCCGTTCATCGTCCAATGGAAGCGTCCCTTCGCGTCGAATAGTGAATTTCTCTTTGACGTCAGTACCGTCAAGTGCTGAATGTCTCTCCAGGTCAATTGAGGACTGGAAATTATCGTCGAACGACACTCCGTCAGTCAAATTGGAAAATATTATTTTCCAACAAACACGAGTACAATATTATTAATAAAAAGAAAAAGACGAGTGAATGAAAAAAAAAAAAAAACGCCACGAAAGTAAAATTTGAAAAAGTATCCTTGAAAAATTCACAGAAGATTTTCGTAAAATTTCTAGAAAATCTTTGATAGTTTTGACCATTTTGATTTTACTGTTGAAAACGAAGTATTGTATAAGAGCGATTGGCATTTTTTTTTTGAGACAATCAACAATCAATTTTCGAGAATACCCAACAATGAAATGAAAAATTTCTCATAAATTTTGTTGATTTAGACATTTTAACATGTTTTCTGATAAGTTGCGGTTTCAAGAAGCTCGAATAGCTCGTAAAGAGGAAATGCAAGCTTCAAATGAGTTGCATGAGGAAGAGGAAGGACTGCTTTATGGTGCTGGAATCGCTGATCAATCGGTAAGACACTTTATCACTTGATTAAACACATTTGACTTTGAGTTTTTCGTTTGTGAAACTTTAAACGTGTTTTTCTCGAAAGGACATTTTTTCAATTTGCGGCAATCATAACTCAAAAACTAATTGATGGATCATCTTCAAATTTTGAACACGTTTACATAGTATAATTTATTAAAATATGAACCTAAAGTTGGAAAGATTAGATTGTTTAAAACATATTTATTATTGCAAAATTCCGGGGAAAAAAAGCTAAAAATCGATTATTTTTTTTCAAACACGTTCCAACATTCAATTCTCGATTTTTTTTTCAAATTTTAGGTTCATGTTCTTAAAAAACATCTTAAGAATATATAAAAATTTATTGGACTATTTCAGATGCGAATTGTGAGCTGCACAATTCCCGCAAATCGACAACGACGATGAGGACACGCCAAGGGACACAGCGGATTACACGTTAATTAATGCATGAAATAACTCGAAAAAATTACCAGAAATGTATAAAAATATGAATAAATTATTGTCAGAGTTGCAGAAATTTCTGTTTATTTTTTCACAATAAAAAAAAATCCAAAAAATCATGTAATTTTCGGTCTCCTAAAGTGGTTGCCCGCCTTAAAATCGTCATTCTTCGTCAAAGGTTTACGGCTGTATTTTCATTTAATTATAAACGAAAATCAATTATCTGTTGAATATTCCGATTCGTGAAAGAAATACCTTAAATTAAAATCGTACTTAATTTCGTATTGCGAAAATTAATCATCGTTTCTCCGAAGCGAACAAAAAAACACCACCATCATCGGGTTATCATCCGTTAATGGAAATATCAATCTGCGTCGTGGTAATTTATCCCGAATAAGATTCTAGTCATTGCCCCACAATTAAAACGAAATAATAATAATAACGATCTTTGCCGGCGTCCTTGAGTGCAGAGGGTAAGAGAATAAATTGGCCAAAAACGATGGAAAGGGGCATAAGTGTGGGCGTAAGATTGTGTATATAAAAAAAAAAAGCTTGATGGAAGCTCGAAAATTGATAAAGTGCTCTCGAGCTACCTTTTAGCAGCAGTTAAATGGCACCACTCGCCCTGCCACCCCCGTCTTCCTTTCCCACCCCCGCCAAACACCACCCGTTTCAGGGTCGTTGGATTGTTCATTGTGCGATTTCTTTTTTCGTTTATTTTTTTCTTTCCTTTTCTTCCATTCCCTCTTTTACTATGCCCTTTAACAGAAGCGTACATCGACCCTCTCGAAGTTCTTGCGTGAGCAACGAAAAAAAAAAAAAAACATCCTGCGGTTGGAAAACTCGTGCACCGAAAAAATCTCAAAATTAATTTCCCGTATACGAAACGATGGCTCGCCCACACGAGGCTTTTCTATCGTTTCCTCGATCCGCGGATCTCGGCCTCGAGAGCTTTTCTTTGACCCTTTTTCCTCCACCCTTATTTTCTTTAACATCCGATATTGAAGGAGAAAAAAAACTTGTGTTCCTTTTCGGAAAATAGGAGAGAAGACGAGAGTAAAAAGGACGGAAGTTATACCAAGTCCCGGGGATCAAAGTGAGAGGGAAAATTGTGTACGTAATATAGATCATTAGCCAGGACTCACTTGGCTTCGAGAGCGAGGGCAAACACGCCGGCTGCTTCCGGTGCCGCTGCGGAAGTACCACTATGGGTCGTCGTACATTGTCCGTAAAGATCCGTTGTTGCCTAAAAAACACGAAAACTTTATTTCTAACTGTTTACATCTCATTGGTATATTAATATTTCAATTTATTAATAATTTTTATTTTTTTATTATATCTATTTTTTTTTATTTTCTTATTTTTATCTATAATTTAATGATTATTTTTAATTATTATTTCTATTTTAATATTTATTATTTTCGATTCAATATTCGTACAAAAGCGGATGACTCGTCGAATATTATCCATTTATTCGTTATACTGTTTAATTAATCTGTGTATAAAGATTATACACAGATTGTAATACACTACTCCAAAATATTAAACGAACAGAAAATTTCTTCAATTTTTGTAGTGTTTTATGAAGCGCTGTATCTGCGTGAAAAATGGTCGTATCGAGATGAAAAAAAAAGCATTTTAAAGCCGCAAGTTTCTAGTTTTGAAATCTTGTGGCAAAAAAATTTTGTGAGCTACGGTTATCGCGTAATCATAAGAAATAGCGCGAGTCAAAAATTTGCCAAATTTTTTTGTTTTCTTTCAAGGGTCCACGGGCTCGGAAAAAATTGTTTCATTTAAATCAATATATAGGACAGTTAGCTTCTTTATTCAGCTTCAATTTGATTTTTTGTTGATCCCTCTGCGACAATTTTTCGCTGAGATATCCGACTTTGAGTGAAAAAGGATCCTTTTGTCTTTGATCATCGATATCTCAGCAACCAATGATCGCACAGGGAATTAAAGGACAGTTTTGAAAACTTGAATAAATTTCGTACAAGATCCTTCCATTAATTAAAAAAAAAAAAATTTCTTCACCGTTGACATTCATTTGAAAAAAAGTACAAAAAAATGACTTTTTATGGTTTTTCAGTAAATCTACCACGACTCTACAAATATTAATGAAAAGACTAATGTTGGCGGGTTTTTTTCCGCTTAATGCCTTAGGCGACTCTAGAGGCCAAAAAAAGGCATATTTTGTGATTTTTTTTCAGCGAAACAATAAAATAAATCGGAATTACAAAATAGGGGTTTAATTATACACGTAATTGACTATACAAAATTATTTTTTCACAGCTCTACATGTCAAAATGGCGACTGTGCAGCATTTTCCTGATGACACCTTTATTTCTGGAAGGTCAACGGCCGGAACAACAGCTCCTGTAATTTTTAAGTTATGATAAAAAAACTAAAGTTTTTTCGTTTATATATAAGAAGAGCTATAGAAGTACGTAGGATTTTTTTGATATATTGTTTTTTGTCAAAATGGCGGATGTCTAAAACAAAAAGTATAAAATACCATGAGAAAATCGTCAGAAAATTGTTTATAAAAAAGGAACTATGCAATATAATAAAAAAATCTAAGGTACATGTACTAAGGTACATTTTTAACAAAAAAAAATCAATTTTTGGAAAATCCTGACGTGGCTTAAAACCTCAATGTACCCCCAATAGCACTGTAAATTTTCAATTTGATCCATCAAACCGTTTTTTCCGGACCGATTGATCAAACTTTTACAAAACAATTAAAGAAACAAGTATATTGTTCCTGAACATCGTGTAATCATCATCAAAATGAAAAGACCAATTTTCTTTCGACTTTTTTTCCCAACTGCGCCACCAGTTACTTGCTAAAATTCAGAAAATCTGCATCATCTCCATATCGAATAGGAATACACTGAAAAAAGTATTCATCGATTATTCCACATTCGTTGAACACTCGTATCTTTTCCAAAAATGTATCCTTCCTTGACCAACGAAGAACTTTACCATTTCGTTGATCCAAAAATCAATTATTATTATTACGAATAACAATTCTCGCAACGTTGGGAACAAAACAGAAGAAATCAAGATAAATTTCGTTGCTGTGCACTTCAACATCTGAAATAATGGACAACTGTGACTCAAAGAAAATGCATGTTTTCCACAACGGGATATCCATTGAATTTAAATTGGATCTTACTCGAGGCAAGATCTGTTTAGAAAAGTAAAAAAAAAAAAAACGCCATTAAAATTCGATGAATAATTGATAAGAATGTCCTATCGAGAAACACGGTATTTCTCAAAGTGAACAAAAAAAAATCGCATCTGCACTTTACACAGGTCGTCCGCGAGGACAAAAGAAATGAAACGCCCCATCCGACTATGTTCGATTCGTCTGCTAGTTGGCGTATATAGCTGGCTGTATCTTTCCCTTCAATTTATTCATGAGGAATTCTAAGTTTAATGAGACGAGAATGGCTTTCGATATACACACACACACACATCTACACATCTATTTATAAATGATACCTATACTTGGGGATGTATCTATGTAAAAGTCATAGCAGTATTTGATAAAAGGAAAGATAAAACGAGATATCGAGAGCTTTACGAGGCGAAACGAAACTCCGGGACAGCCAATCCTCGGCTGAAGAGACACCATTGGACGTGTTCTTTTTTTTTTTTTTTTTTTTCTTCTACGAACATAAAATCCAAATGGCCTGTGAAAGTAAATCCTCGCCCTCGAGATATTCGCAATGTGAGACGGGGAAGCGAGAGCACATAACGGAGAAGAGAGAAGAAAATATTGGACGTCAGGAAGAAGGAAAAAAGAATTAAAATCCAAAGAAGCGGATACAGCCACGTGAATATCCTTACTCGATACTTTATAGTAGTTTTTGTTTGAGGATTTCTTGAAAGACCATTTCTTCTCTTCTTTCTCCCTGGAGATACGATCGAAGACCTACGTAAATTGTATTTTATCTATTTTTAACCATCTCTTATCTATACATAAAAAACACAGTCTCATCACTGACGGGCATATCAACAACGCACAGCCTCAACCGCTGAAGATGGAAACACGACGAAATTTGGAAGATGTGCTACTTGGAAGGTGAAGAGGTGCACTAAGAAAGTATTTTTTGATAATGAACTCCTAAGGGGGTGAAATGAGGTGTAAAAGTTTGTATGGAGAATTGTACTTCTTGCGTAAATCACTTTGAAACTTCGTAAAAATATTCTTCAAAACAAATAATAAAACGCATATTATAAGATATTTTTAACTCTTCGTGGTCAGCCTGGGTAGAATCGACCGGTCGATCAATTTTTGGCGTAAATATTTCACCATCTTTCCTGGAGTTTGAAGTATCCTCATACCATAAAATTTACCCTCTTCACGAGTCGGAATAAATACCTTTTTTGGAACACGCACTATGCTACTATTTTTTTCCCAAAAGTAACATATCTCAGGAGTATCACGTCCAAATTTTAGATAAAAATCTTGAAAATTCACGGAACTATGAGTTTTTTTAGCGAAAAAGTGTCTTGTTCCGTTTTTACCTCTTTGTGAATTTTGTTTTAACATGTCGCCATTTTAATTTTTATAAATACATTTTTCGTACATCATCTAAAAAGTTCAAAGCTTATTCTGTAATTTTTTGAACCACTTCCGACGGATAGTTTGGTAGCAATACTTTTTTTAAAAACTGACTGGGTAGAATCGACCTAACTGTGACCACCGCGATTGAATTTGGATGTGTGACCACGAAGGGCTCAACAACCCGTGCAGAAATTTCTTAGGGATACCCAAGTTCCGATCAGATCCTGATCGGGATATGATACGGATTCCCTAGAAGGGTTATCCTCATCGGAATCCAGATGGCGCCCAGTACGTAGCACAGGGTGGAGACGTGGTGGCAAGAAATTGGCATACGTATTTCAAATATGTATTAAATAGATTTTTCTTAGTAAATTAAATACATATTTTCTTAGTTCGAACGATCTCCATTTAATTTAAATATAATTACTTAGAATTAATAACCTATATCACTTTTCTCCAGGAAATATAAGTCTTTCAAGGTCTATGCATTGTTTCTTCGAAAATTTCTATTAAATGTAAAGAATTTTTTTTCGTCATTCTGTTATTAAAATATATAAGTTTTGACAGTTATACTGTAGCAACAATTTTTACGTAATCGTTTTTCAGATCCTTGAATAAATGATTTCAGAAAACGTCCAGCGTCTCCAGCTGACACGGCTCGGTATGTCCTGGTGATTTTTTACATTGATCCCTGTGATCCGATTCGACATCGAACTAGATCTTGTTCTAGAAGTTCAGGATTCTAGCCTGGATCCTATGCAAAGTTTCTATTTGGATTCTGACTAGAGTCCTTGATAGTTCCGGATTAGGATTCTGGCTGGAATCCGATTTGCTAGCGTTACATTTCACTCTCGGATGTTTCGAAAATCAACCTCTAAAAGGATGCAATGGGATGTAAAAGTTTCTATGAAAAATTGTATTCCTTGCGTGTATCAACTTGAAACTTGGTATAAATAATCTTCAAAACAAATAATAATCGTCATTATTTTGTCTTTTTCCGATTTGAATTTAATCTGTTCAGAAGCACCCTTGCCCTAAAGCCCTAATAGCTTGAAGCCAAATACCACGTGGTCTAAGCTTGTTTGGTATATAAATTATTCGAATCAAATTATTCGATTATAGAAATGTGGCCAGCACGCCATCTCCATAAAGTACTGCATAAATTACACGATTTTTAAAGTCGTAATTTTTTCTTAAAAATTCCGTAACTTGGCCTCAAATTTTACCAGCACACTAGAATGTATTTTTACTAAATTGCCGATAAAAATCCGTTAATTGTTAAATATTGAGGTTGGTGAAAGAAATACCTTGAACAAAAAAATTCTACGAAAGATGCCATAGGAAGTCTGGCGGATGTTCGTGTCATACGTGCGACATTGTGACGTACGCGTGTACTTGGATTACGTGGGCTACGTGAGGCTATTTGTCGATCGATGTTGATGACACAGCCGTGAATTGCCTATCTCGTGACGTCAGCCAAACGAAATACTCGTCGAGTACGTTGACGTTGTCTGGGATCGGATGTGTCTACGCGAAGCAATCCATTAACTGTGATCTAAGGGTTGCGGCGTAAGGGCGCGAGGTGAATAGGGAGACGGGAAAGAGCAGTATGCGAGAAGAGAGAGAGAAAGAGAGAGAGGGAGAGAGAGAGAGAGAGAGAGAGAGAGAGAGAGAGAGAGAGAGAGAGAGAGAGAGAGAGAGAGAGAGAGAGAGAGAGAGAGAGAGAGAGAGAGAGAGAGAGAGAGAGAGAGAGAGAGAGAGAGAGAGAGAGAGAGCGAGAGAGAGAGAGGGCGAGATAGTGGTGAAATTTTAGGAATGACGCGTAGGCAGTTGATGGATCAAAGAAAACCTTTTCACGGTTAGTATCCAATAGGAATAATTGATAACTCCAACGTTCCCATAAAGGGCAGCTTGGTTTCGAATGCCAAGCATCACTCTTTCATTAGGATCGCGTCATAGGGCACTATTTTTGGTCTTAGGTATTTCGAGCCTCCGTGTTACTTTTTGCGTTTGTGTTTACCTCGGTTAGGTGGATATATATATATATATATAAAGGGTGTCTCAAAATGACCTGGAATTTTTATGTCAATATAAGGTACAAACATGGAGGTTATGTGTGGACCACAGTATCCGACAGATGACTGCCTCTTCCCCCACGCGCCGTATTCACCAGACCCCTCTAACTATCATTTATTTCGATCGATGACGCACGGCCTGTCTGGGCAGCACTTCACATCATATGAAGATACCAAAAATTGGGTCGATTTGTGGATAGCCTCGAAAGATTAAGCGTTCTTCCGACGCGGTAGCCATATACTGACAAAAAGATGGCAAAAAGTAGTGGCTAGCGATGGACAATACTTTGAATAAAACATAAAGTACCGTTCTTTCACAATAAATGCTCAATTTTTTATTTAAAAAAAACGGCAGAGACTTATTTGTACTCCCAATATGTGTTTATGTGTCTATTTCACGGAGACACATTTCCACGAGACAAAACCCGCGGTGAGAACTGAGGGGTCGAAAATCGAGTTACAAAAAGGGGCGAAAACCCGTCTGCGTTGACCCGTAAACGTCCGAAGCACTTACCGTTCCTACCTGGAGCTACAGGTTTATTCTTGGACCCATTTTCCTTCAACCCTCATCTCTCTCTCTCTCTCTTTCTTTCTCTCTCTCTCTCTCTCTCCCCCTCTCTCTCTCTCTCTCTCTCTATTTACTTTTCCTGTCAATCTTTCTTCCCTTCTAAGCAACGCACAAATTCACTTCTACTCTAAGAGAATAGGGAAGTGCCTGTATCCACAAAAGTAGAAAAGGAGAGAGATCAGAGAATGAGAAAGGCAAGAGAGGCGAGCGAAAAGCGAGGAAATGAAATATTAAATTTATAGCCGAGAGAAATCAAGCTAATGTATCACGTATATACTTCGGGGAAGAGATTGTTTTATTCATATTTTCGGGTTTACGGTTGAATAATTGAAGCGCCAGCAGCTGCGGAAGGGACTATTTTTTTCTTCCCGTTTGGTCGAACGGAATAAATTTTTTGATCGAAGTGACAGTACTTATTGGGAGAAGAAGAAAAATGGTTATTGCCAATGCGTGTATTTGGATTTGAATCCAAGAAGAATTCATTCTAAAGAGCAAATAAAAACGCATCTGTAAACATTCAGCGTCTATGTAATCGCAATACCCTATAAAATAATTTCCTCAATTATCGAAAATTGGAAAAATCACTCAAATCATTTATACTACTTGTTTTTTTTAATTCGTTTTTCTTAAAAAAAATTCACAAAACTAGGTATTTGTAAAAAATAAAAATTACTTTATATATTTAATAGACGCGTAAAATTTTAAAAAATGTACAAATATCTTTATAATAAAAGGAAAAATTTCTTATTTTTTTTTTTCGTCACTGAGAAGTAATATCACGAAGTATTTGGGAGTGTTCGAGGTAATACATTGAATGTAATTACATTTTTTTTAACCTTGAATCAAATAATTGAATAATTATAAGTGAAATATATGAATAAATTTTTTGTACTGACCACGCCGGTGTTTGGATCCTTGGCGCCGTTGCTGAACGTCGATGCGAGGGTGCTCGAACAACTCTCGTCGTAATGAGCATTTTGTCCATCATTTATCGCGCTGTTTATGCTAATCGTCCACATACTCGCAGCATAACCGTCGCAATTGCAATCGTCCTCCTCACCACCGTCTCCCGAAGCCCACACATAAATATTGCCCAAGCCTCTGCGACCCTGTGAAACGAGCATCGAGAAATTTCAATCCGTTTCTTTTTCCGATGGTTTTTCTGTTGATTAAACTTTTCGTACTCTTCGTACTCTTTTGTCCTCGGTCTGGCCTCACAAAATTCGAATTCAATGTAAGAAACGTCACAAATGAAATCCATTTATTATTCGAAAGCCGCTAATTCCTCGTTAATTCTTAAATAGTTAAAACAATATTCGATAAATGTTTGTTTACTGCATTTTGCAAAAATAATAACATTTAAAGAATAAGGTTCTAGAAATATCGAATATATTTCTACCAATTAGACGATATTAATTAAATTGATCTTGATTAAAATGGTCTATTCAAAAATTAAATTGATCTATAAAAAAATTGATTGAATTTTGAACAAATTCAATCAATTTGAATTTTGAACTTTAAATGTTTGAATTTGAAAAAAGTCAATCAATTTGAATTTACAATTTGAATTTTCAGTTTGAAAAAATTCTATCAATTTGAATTTTGAAATTGAAAAAAATCAATCAATTTGAATTTTGAAATTGAAAAAATTCAATCAATTTGAATTTTGAAATTGAAACAATTCAATCAATTTAAATTTTGAATTTGAAAAAATTCAATCAATTTGGATTTTTAATTTGGAAAAATTCAGTTAATTTGGATTTTGAATTTCGAAAAATTCAGTTTATTTGAATCAATTGAATTCAATTCAATTTGAAAAAAATTTAATTGTTGGTTCATCCTTCGTGGTCATACTTCCAAATTCAATCGCGGTCATCACACTTGGGTCGATTCTATCCAGTCAGTTTTCAAAAAAGTATTCTGACCAAACTATTCGTCCGAAGTGGTTCAAAAAATTACGGAACATGCTTTGAACTTTCTAGATGATGTACGAAAAATGTATTTATAAGAAATAAAATGGTGACATGTTGAAAAAAAATCATAAAGAGCATAAAACGCAAAAAAGACACTTTTTCGTTCGAAAAATCATAGTTCCGAGAATTTTCAACGTTTTTACCTAAAATTTGGACGTGATACTCCTTAGATATGCTACTTTTGGGAAAAAAATAGCAGCATATTGCGCGTTCCAAAAAAGGTATTTATTTCAACATGTGAAGAGGGTAAATTTTATGGTCTGACGATACCTAATTTTATGATTCGATTTTACCCAGGGTGACTAGGAAGGTTTAAAATGATCTATTAAAAAATTAAATAGATCTTGATTTGAATAAATAAATATATTTTACATGAATAATTTTAATAATGAAATGCAATACGAAAAATTTGATTTCACGATAAATTTAGTTGATTCTAAATAAATTTAAAAAAAAACAAATAGATATATCTAGTTAATATCAAAAGAATCTTTCTGTCAGTGTATATCCGATTTCCTCTAACGCATAAAGACAGATCGTGCTCTTTTGACAAACTGTCATGACACCGTCGAGCATTGTAAGCCAAGCCAATACAAATACAAAGGGGTGACGGTAGAGAAAGCCCATAAGATCATAAGAGTTTCTTGTGTAGATAGCACGGGGAGGATGACAGTGAGTGTGACGCACGCGAAAGCTAGCCATTTAACGTCCAAAGGTTTCAGAATCCCGTGGGCGGATTTACATTGCCGTTGCGCGAACTGGCGAGTCAGAACTCTGGCCAAGGCGCCATCAACAACAGGACTCTGACTCCTCGAAAGCCCTCCTCATCGAGAGGCTGTCCAGACATGATCACATATTAATCCAAAGTGCACTTTAGAACTAAATTTGTCATAATACTTTTCGTAATATATTTTTTCTATTTTACTCCGTCGTGTGAGCCACTCACAGTCAAGCATTGAGGGGCTTATTCTACTGTGATGGCTCCAAAAATAAGCTATTTTTAATCATTTTTTTTCTCGAAAACTGTTGCATGTATCGGTACAAACGTTTTTTTCGCTCAAAGGTACGCTCTTACAGAATAGAAAACAATTTTTTTATTGTTGCCTATAAATGTATATTTATTTAACAATTGATAATCGTGTAAAGGTATGAAAAAAATGATGGTAGGCATTGTTAAAGACCTCGGTAAGTTGGTCGTTCCGGCACCTGCGGATCTACGATACGTTTCCAGAGCGAAACTTTGTAATACCATGTATTTTCCATTATTGAACAACCAACGAATTGTGTAATACGCCCTTTTCATTTTGGACATCAGATTGTATTGAAAGCTTGAAAGTGTAGGTGAGAGCTTTTGTTTGAGAACTACATCAGTATAACTTTACCATGCACATTGCCACGTGAATATCGATACAACGTTATCAAGTGTGCGAATTCACTGAGAAAAAGTTCCAGGATTCCAGGTAGAAACTTTTTGTTAAGTTCTCCGGTTAGTTTTTTCCTTCTAAGCTCTCTTTACCATCCTTTCTTTCTTCCCCTGTGTCTTTGCCACACAGTGAAGAGTTCCAAGAGTGGGTGGCAGGAGTTCCAATAGGAAAACTTTATAATTACTATTAAAACATTTCTCGTAATTAAAGGACGGATCTCAGAGTCCTCGAACTAGTCCTTGGGGTCTTACAACGATTAATTTGGCAGTTTCTTAAAGAAACTGTTTAAGAACATTCTTAAATTTCTGTCTCTTTTGCTTTCTCTCTCTCTCTCTACCCACATTTTTTTAGTGTTATATATATATATATATAACACTAAAAAAATTGAAGAAATTTTAATTTTTTCGAGTAAAATAAATTCGAGTAAAATAAAATTAAAAAATTGAAGAAATTTCCTTTAATTTTTTCGAGTAGTGTATATATATATATTTATATATGTATATATATATAATTATCTACATATATAAATATATATATACACACAACTCGAAAAAATTAAAGGACCAGAAAATTTCTTCAATTTTTTAAATGTTTTTTGAAGCGCTGTATCCGTGTGAAAAATGGTCGTATCGAGAAGACAAAAAAAAGCATTTTGAAGCTTCAAGTTTCTTGTTTGGGTTTGTTTGGGTTAGGTTTTTTTGTAAGCTACGGTTATCGCGCAATCATAAGAAATAGCGCGAGACAAAAATTTTCCAATTTTTTTTTTTTTTTTTTTTTTTTTTCAAGGATCCACGGGCTCGGGAAATTTGTTTTCCAGTTGAATCGATGCACAGATCAGTTAGCTTGTTTACTCAGCTTCAATTTGATTTTTTGTTGGTCTCTCTACGTCAATTTTTAGCTGAGATATGCGACTTTGAATGAAAAAGGATCCTTTGGTATTTGATCATCGATATCTCAGCAACCAATGGCCTCACAGGGAATTGAAGGGTAGTGTTGAAAACTTGAATAAATTTCCTTCAAGACGCTGTTATTAATTTTTTTGCACATTTTTTTTTACCCTTAACATTAATTTGAAAAAAAAAAGTACGAAAAAATGACTTGTTATGGTTCTTCAGTAAATCTACCGCTACTTTACAGATATTGATGGAAAGACTAATGTTGCCAGATTTTTTTTTTCAGCTTAATTTACCCCCAATAGCACTGTAAATTTTGAAATTCATCCATCGAAATGTTTTTCCGGACCGATTGATCAGAGTTCTACAAAAAAATTAAAAGAACAAGTGTATTGTCCCTAAACATCGTGTAATCATCATCGAGATGAAAAGACCAATTTTTTCGACTTTTTTGATCAAATTAAAAATTATATTCAGAGAAAAATCATCATTTACCTCGTTGACTCCGCGGACAATGGCACGCATCGTAGCATTTCTCGGACCATCGACAGTTTTTCCATCGTCCGTGGGTCCCCAGGATGCGCTGTATATGTCGATAAGATCGGGCTCGTGGCCCATGCTATTCGCCTCGATCAAATCCGTCATGTAAGGCTGATCGAGCATTCTTATTCCCGCAATTTTCGAATCATACGCCACCCCGACACCGCAGACTCCGTTGTCTCGTGCTGCCGCTACTTCGCCGGCGCACCTGGTCCCGTGACTGTCAAAAAAAAAAAAAAATATATTGTTCGTCTGAATCAGTCGTGAGATACCTGGGTAAAGATCGTCCGGGGCAATACTTGGATGGGTGACCGCTTGACCACGCGCTAGCTTCGAGAAGAAATCGGGAACTATTGGAAGTTATAGCGTTTCATGACACTTACCAGAGGACTTCGTTGATCTGAAATACGTTGCGCTTTAAGGGGGTTTTCTAGTCTGGAAATTTGGAAAAGTCCATTTTTTTTCTGGCTTTTTCTTAAAGTATTGAGCGATAGTCGGCAACAGACAGGAAGGTAGAAAACTGGACCGGTAAAAAAATCTATTACAACTTTAATTAACTCATTTTGTGTGCGATTCTAAAGGCGTCAAGTTAAATTTAAATCGAGCTAATGTTGAAAGATGAACAGTTCGAAAGAAATAATCGACTTGCAAGATGTTTCGATTGCAAAGTAAGAAAATGGCATCGTTTTTTGCAAAAACGTTCGACAAACACGTTTTTTTTCGTCATAATTCGGGAGAAAGTATGAGTAAAAATTAATATTTTTTAATAATTCTAGTTCGGGTGATCGCGACACTCATACACATTAAGAATCTTTTTGAATTTTTAAAAATAATACGTGTGTTTTATAAGCCACATTCTTTTTGCGAAAGAATAATAACCTTCTTGCTGTAATTGATATTTGCAGTTTTTTTTTCTCTGTACCTGAATAAAAAATAAAAAGCTCAAACCTCGCAATTATAGTGAGGAAAATTCGCTAGGGCGTCTTGGCTCCTGCTACACTTGCTCATCCGTCATAATAACAATATGGGAATTCACTTTTACCCGTATAAAAAAAAAACTGTGCAATTCTCCTGCTCATCGATATTCGCAAGAATAAAATACGCGCCGGTATACATCAACAAATTATCCCGTCATGCAAAAAATTCAATAAATATTTATGGCATACTTGTGACTTTATAAATATTTAAGGTATCCGCGATATCGAATAAAAAGCAACTCTCACTAAAACGCATAATCGAGCAATTTGATTTTCAAATGTCTGCGTGACGGGGAAAAAAATGATCTGCAGTGTTTGCGATGCAACGGAATACGTGAGTAGGGTAGGGGAGGAGCAAATTGAGAAAGTTTGGAATTATCGTCCTGTAATTCCTTAAGTCCTTAGGCCACTCTAGGATTGTCCAAAAATCGATTTTTTTTTTTTGTTAAAAATGTACCTTAGTACCTATAAAATTATATTCCAAAAGAGTATGGGTGTGAAAAATTTCTGAGTACTCGATTTTCGAATTCTAGCGCAACGCCTCTTGATTCATGTCATTCAGCAAGGAGAGAGAGAGAGAGAGAGAGAGAGAGAGAGAGAGAGAGAGAGAGAGAGAGAGAGAGAGAGAGAGAGAGAGGAGATGGACTTATTAGTTCGCTACATAGTCCTGTTACTAATCAGCATCCTCTAGCACATAATCCTCATATTTCGCACATCTTACAGAAAGAAATACAAATAAATGAAGAAAAACTCGATACAAAAACAAAAATAGCTTATACTATACAGGGTGGTCCAATAACTATTAGCACCTTGGATATCTTCGAAACTATAAGGTTCACAGAAATATTTGCTGAAATAAAATTGCACAGTACGAAAGGGGCCATCCGATAGCGATAATAGTTTTTTTTTTGCAGGTGGAGGTACTTCGGACATTTGAAGGTCGACTCCATTTTTATAAATGTATCGGTATGTTTTTTTTCTGTATCATGAAAGAGGAGCTTAAAACGAGTTCAACGACCTATAACATAAGGTCATTGAAGGTCATAGAAAGTACAGAAAGGCGAGGATACTTACAGTCTCGGTAGTAAATAAAATTACTAAGTTTATAGTAAGATAAACGCCTTTCTGTACTTTCTATGACCTTCAATGACCTTATTTTATAGGTCGTTGAACTCGTTTTAAGTTCCTCTTTCATGATACAGAAAATAAAAATATACCGATCCATTAAAAAAAATGGAGTTGACCTTCAAATGTCCGAAGTACATCCACCTGCAAAAAAAACTATTATCGCTATCGGATGGCCCTTTTCGTACTGTGCAATTTTATTACCGCAAATATTTCTGTGAACCTTATAGTTTCGAAGATATCCAAGGTGCTAATAGTTATTGGACCACCCTGTATAATGCAAGAAAACAATATAAAAATAATATAAAACGGGAATAAGAACGTGATGTAATTTTTAAGGCCTTAGGCCACTCTAAGATTTGCCAAAAATCGATTTTTTTTTTGTTAAAAATGTACCTTAGTACCTACAAAATTATATTCCAAAAGAGGGTGTGAAAAATCTCTGAGTACTCGATATATCGAATTCTAGCGCAACCCATCTTGATTCATGTCGTGACTTTCTACTAACTTTAAACGCGTTTATCGCAAAACTACATTTTCCAAGTCGGCCGGACTCATAACAATTTGATTCATTGTCTTCCTCTCTACTTCCCAAGTAGATTCGATTGCTCCAATTCCTTGATTTGAAAGGAATAAGCCTCTGTGCAATTTATGCAAAGATTGACAAAGACGAAAAGAAAATATCTCGATGGAAATTTTCATCTCCATTTCAAGCACCTCGTCCATTTGGAAAAATCGTAATTGCAATCGAAAAAAAAAAAAAATACGAATAGGAAAATGTATCTTCTCCGTACTGTTACGGGAGAAAAAGTCGATCGGATACTGAATTTCAAAGGGACCGAAGGTACTCGATGAAAAGTTTAAGTGCAAATATTGGCGCTCTGTCATTATTCATTAATCGCGATGATATACTATTATAGAGTGGAAAAGTATAAGACCAAAGCTTCCCACTACCAAGTTGGAATTTATAAGAGAATTCAAAAGAAATATATATAGGAAAGAAGATTAGAGACATATATATGTGCGTGGGTGTGCGTGTGTGTGTGTGTGTGTGTGTGTGATGGAAGAAACGGAAAGAAGTGAAAGAAGTTTCTCGAGCATGAAGGCAATCCTGACGTTATAGAAACATTGGCGTAGCCAGGGGGTCTGGGGTGGGCACACCCCCTCCCCCCTCCTCAGGGAAGCCCGGTGACCGCCTCGACCCTGCCAAGAAAAAAATCGAAATCGAAATAATTGAAGTCAAATAATTGATAAGTTTTATTTAAATTTCACCCAAACATGCATAAAGGAATAATTCAAAGGAAATTTCTACTTTTTTGGGCCAAAAAACAAAATTTGATTTTGCTGTATCGGACGGATTCAATATTTAAGGCCTTAGGCCACTCTAGAGGCCAAAAGAAAAGGGCATAGTTTGTGATTTTTTTTTCAGCGAAACCATAAAATAAATCGGAATTACAAAATAGGGGTTTTATTATACACGCAATTGACTGTACAAAATTATTTTTTCACAGCGATACATGCCAAAATGGCGACTGTGCAGCATTTTTCCGATTACGCCTTTTTTTTGGAAGGTCAACGGCCGGACCAACAGCTCTTATAATTTTTGAGTTATGATGAGACACTAAAGTTTTTTCGATTATATACAGGGTGTCCGATGGCAGATTTCAAACTTTAAATGATCATAACTTTAAAACGCCAGGTGCAAGAGGAGTGCGGGGCAGGTAGCTGAGGTCGCGTGCGTTGCGGATTTTTTAGTCGCCATGGAGCATTGGTCTGGAGAGCAACGTGCTTTAGCTGTGGAGGCCTATTTAACTAGTTGTTTTTCGCTTACTTTGGCTCGGCGTAAATTCTGTAACCGCTACAACAATCGCCGAATAAGTGACGCGCCATCGATAAATTTGAGCCAAAGTTGGGTAGCAAGATTTAGAGCTTCAGGCTCGGCTGTAAACAGGCATCAACAAAATCAAGCAGCCTCTGTATCAACTCCGGAAAACATCCAACGTGTGAGTGATTCTGTTTTAGAAAATCCACGAATGTCATTGAGAGTGCGTTCGTCTGTTTTGGGTATTCCAAAATCGACGATGCATGAAATTATGAAGAAAAAAATAAAATTTCATCCGTATAAAATCCAAATAATTCAAAAATTGAACGACAGCGACTACCCAACAAGAATAACTTATGCTCAAAAGATGCTGGAGACTTTTTCCACCGAAACACTACTAAGAAACATTTTTTTACAGCGACGAAGCACATTTCCATCGTGGAGGTTATGTCAACAAGCAAAATTTTCGTTACTGGAGTCTCCAAAATCCAAGAGAAGCGCACGAGCAGCCACTGCGTATTTAAAAGGTCACTGATTGGTGCGCTATTTCGGGGAACGGAATCATCGGGTCCTATTTTTTTGAAAATAATCGTGGACGGAGACGGTGACGGTCAACTCAAAAATTGAAATCCGCATTTGATTTCTTTTTATTTTAATAAATATTTTTTAATTACTTTGTTTATTTATTTTTTTACGAATTTTTTGTTTGAAATCTGCCATCGGACACCCTGTATAAGAGTAGCTATAGAAGTACGTAGGATTTTTGTGATATATATTGTTTTTTGTCAAAATAGCGCATTTCTAAAACAAAAAGTATAAAACGCCATGAGAAAATGGTCAGAAAATTGTTTATAAAAAAGGAACTATGCAATATAATAAAAAGAATCCCACGTAGTGCCTCAGATAATGTAATTCTAAATGTGCAGTTAAAATTTCAAGTGAATCGATTGAAATTTGCTTGAGTCTGCGAGCATGTATGTGCTATAATACTGGCCTACGTAAGGCAGTATTATAATGGCCTGATCCCAGCCAGTGCGCGGATAAGCGGCCACCCACTCAAGTATTAGTCCAAGCCAACGCCACTTGTCATGAGCGATGATCGCACGCCCACGATCGTAGCTCTTCTTAATGTACGTGATAAAACTTGTACACAACATAGTTTTTCAATATTGGCTTCATCTCGCTGGGTTCGGAAATTTATCAAGTCTAAATGAAACTGAATAATGAAAGACAAGTGACGACTTATTCCGGTACGTTGATTTTAAGTTATTGGATCATCCTATAAATAATGCAGTTTTTTTCAGTTGCATTTTTCGTCACGGACAAGTTAATTTTGGAAAAGGGAGCTTGGAAGTCTACCAAAAAGATGGAAGAGCATTGTAGAAAATTATGTCTAGTATATTTAGAATTAAGAATGAAATAATTTTTTTTTACTATACTACGTTTTTAACCTTAAAATTCATGACTAGGGTCCATTCGCACCCCAATTTTTGTTGAAAAAAAAGAGGTTTTTGCTGATTTTTCCATTTTCCAGTCGTTTTTCTCGAAATATCTTCTCTCAAAACGGTGTACACTCTCAAAGGAAGAGTTATCAAGCTATCCGTCTCAAATTTTGACACAGCACTCTTCACGCTCTTCCTTATTTTGCTATGGAAGATTTTTTTGTAATCTTCATATTTTTTTAACGAAAAAATAGGCTAAATTCGATACTTTTTTTCAAATTGCCGCCATTTTGTCAATCTTGATAAAAAAAAAACCTCCATAGCAAGATAGCGGCTTTCATACTGATCAATAATCTTTTTACAAATTTTGTTTAGGATAATATTTACGGCCACAACAGTGTACACCGTGAGAACTCTTTTCTTTTCGAAGACATTTTCAACCGTTAAAAAAATGTAAAAAAGCAAAATAAACGTTTAAAAATGTATTTTCTGTTCTTCATGAATGCTTTGATTGAACATTAAAAAATCAGACGGATTAGCGTATTTTAACCATCGAAAAAAAAACGCTAAAATCAACTATTTTTCGACCCGTTACACTGTGATGATCCATTAAAAAAAAAAAGAAGATGATTGTGAACAAAACCAGTTCCGGTCATGCCGGCCCCTCCTGCCTCTAGCCAGAAAAAAATGCTCACTACGCCAATGTATGGAAGTAGCCTGAGAGAAGAAGATGGAAACGGACAGGTGAGAATTTCTCATGGGAAACTTAGCGACTGTCTCTTTCATGAAAATGTCTAACGGCAGAAAAAAAATGGTGCAGCAAACTATAGAATAACCTCGGTTTATTTATACTCCAGCGCAACAATATCGCACAAGATGCACATGGGCACATACATAACTGACTCTCTCTCTCTCTCTCTCTCTCTCTCTCTCTCTCTCTCTCTCTCTCTCTCGCTCTCCTCCCTTGGCTCGGTTTTCCATCCTTTTAGTCAACTCCCAACATTTTGTCAGCTGACGACTGCCACTCCTGGCTCGTTCAATGAACATTTCTCGCCTTCCATATGTCTTGCGTTACATATTAATATAAATAAAAACACACACAACCATGTACACATACATGACGATTAAAATATGATATGGAATAATGCAAAATCGATTTACAAGCGTAAACGGAAACAACCGCCCTCGCATATTATTTATTCCTCCCACGTATTCGGAGGGAAAGAACGGAGGGAAAAGCGCTTGCGAGCTTGCGAGCGTCACGCATCCAATCGAGTCTGAGGCACGTTTCATGAACAAGATGCACTTCCAGTTTTTGTTATTTTACGTTTAGCATCGGCTAGGCGATAATGTTCCTGGAGACAGTACCGGAGAACTGGAGGACAATTAAAAAAAAAAACACGGGTATCGCAAACCCGTGTGTAAAATTGGCAAGGCATCCCTAATACGAATCGAGGCCTTCAATGGATTGCTTGTGGATTCCATAGTAGGGTTTTCCGTTAAAGAGCCGGACCGGGCCCCTATTAGGGAATGGTAGGGTAGGTAGGTTGACTAAAACTATGGTCTAAGTACGGTAACCAAGTAAGAGCCTTTAAGGAGTGTAGTTGTAGATTCCCTAGTAGCGATTTCCCCAATACTACCTGACTTTGCTATTATAGAGACAAATCAGTATAAATTGCTCGACTAAAAAATTTGTGGCATAATAATTATCGAGATCGATTAAATATAAGAATTAAGAGGTTACGTGGTCTTCGAAGCCAAACAAAGCATATATTCTGCATTTTTTTAAATGTAATATATAAATGATTTTATTCAAAATGTTAAGCACATAAAAGAGCAATATTTCAACAATATTTAGAAAAAAATTCATCCAAAAATTTGGGAAATTCAGCCGGTGGGGCCTGGTTTCCAGAGAACCCTAAAAAAATGTGTCCTCGTGGTAGTCAGGATAACTTATGACCAGTCATGAGTTATCCTGACTACCACGAGGACCATTCGCACCCTAATTTTTGTTAAAAAAAATGAGATTTTTACTCTGCAAAATTTATACCGAACAGACAAACAAACAAACCAGAAAGCGAGTTAATAAAAACGTGGTAAAAACAATTTTTTATCTTAATTGTGTCAAATAAAATTATAAAAAATCGGCATTATTTATGGTATGAGCCATTATTGTCGGAAGTTGGTCCCATCAAAGAAAGGAGAGAGAGAGAGAGAGAGAGAGAGAGAGAGAGAGAGAGAGAGAGAGAGAGAGAGAGAGAGAGAGAGAGAGAGAGAGAAGGGTGAAATTGTCTTCTACCAGTCGTAGGTTATGAGCTTTATTGGTTGCCGTGTCACATGTCACCAAGATAATAATCTCCGGACGCCCCGACACCGGTGAACGCCGCGACGCTGCCGTCCATCGTTATCATAGCGCAAATTCGCACGGTTCTACTTTATGGACGATTTGTAGCCAGATAAGCTCTCCTCGTCGATGCTACGAGCAAAGTCCGGCATTCACACAGTATCGTGTACTTTTTGTTCTCTCGCTCATCCCTTTACCACCTTTTTTTCCCTCTTACTCACCAAACTCGAAACGAGCGCCATAAAACGGAACGTTTATGTGACCCGATAAGAGTGATATGCTGCTGTGATATATTTATACGAGGCTGGATCGTAGAATTGTAGAATACTCCACCTCTATACGTCATATAATTTCTCATACGCTGGTGTTTATTTTTATGGAATATCTGAAACTATAAAGATGCTAACCCAATCAATGCGAATGTCGAGTTTTATGGTGCAAGCCTTTTCGTCATCAAGTAGAATCCGATGCCTGAACAATCCGGCTGCTTTGGAATTTTAGTGGATTTTTTTGCAATCAACCGAAAGATCGATTTCTTTGGTGCACATTACATGCTATCGGAATAGATTTTTGCCCAGACTGATCCAACGAGATGAGACATTTAAAGCTATTACTCGGCGGTTGACGAAGATAACAAAGGCAAATAGAAGCGAAGAATTCAAAGGAAAAACCCCGCGAATTGCAAAAGTACACTGACAAAAAAATTCTTTTGATATTAAATCGGCGCGTCTGCTTTATTTTTCTAGCATTGAAAATGCTTTTAAAGATGTGTATAGGGGGTCCGATTTAGCGAGATGTCACGAGAAACTAACGCTACCTCCACTCCACTGTCGCTGTGTTGTGGCAGAGTGGGGGGAGCTGCGATATGCTGAATGCCTGTGATTGGTTGAAAAATGCCGCATTACATGTAGAGTTATTTATGGTCACAAATTTTAAGTTTCAATTTTGATGTGTACATTACAATGTTATCCGGATGATAATTATATTTACAGTTCGAGAGAGAGAGAAAGAGAGGGGGAGAGTTGGAGAGTAACTGGAGAGTTGGAGAGTCGGAGAGTAGTTGGACAGTTGGAGAGTAGTTGGAGGGTTGGTGAGTTGGAGAGTTGGAGAGTTGGAAAGTACTTGGACAGTTCGAGCATAGTTAGAGAGTTGGAGTGTAGTTGGAGAGTTGGAGATTAGCTGGAGAGTTGGAGAGCTGGAGAGTAGTTGGAGAGCTGGAGAGTAGTTGGAGAGTAGTTGGAAAGTTAGAGAGTAGTAGAAGAGTTGGAGAGTTGGAGTGTAGTTGGAGAGTTGGAGAGTCGTTGGAAAGTTAGAGAGTAGTAGGAGAGTTGGAGAGTTGGACAGTAGTTGGAGAGTTAGAGAGTAGTTGGAGAGTTGGAGAGTTGGAGAGTAGTTGGAGAGTTGGAGTGTAGCCGGAGAATTGGAGAGTAAATGGAGAGTTAGAGAGTAGTTGGAGAGTTGGAGAGTTAGAAAATAGTTGGAGAGTTGGAGAGTTGGAGAGTAGTTGGAGGATTGAATAGTTGGAGAGTTGGAGAGTTAGAGAGTTAGAGAGTTGGAAAGTTGGAGAGTTAGAGAGTTGGGAAAGTTGGAGAGTAATTGAAGAGTTAGAGAGTAGTTGGAGAATTAGAGAGTTGGAGAGAAGTTGCAGAGTTGGAGAGTAGTTGGAGAGTTGGAGAGTAGTTGGAGACTTGGAGGTGTAGTTGGAGCGTTGGAGAGTTCTCGAGTAGTTAGAGAGTTGGAGAGTAGTTGGAGAGTTAGAGAGTAGTTGGAGAGTCGGAAAGTTGGTGGAGAGTTGGAGACTTGGAGAGAAAGAGAAAGAGATCAACTCATACTATTTGCATGCGCCTTTTTTTTATCACCCGAAAAGTCTGATTACATTTTCAATGCTATGAAATAGTTGCCCTTTGTGTAATATTTGTAGATTTTTTTCTTTGAATTAACTAAATTTTTCGTGAAGTCGAATATTTCTAATAACTAAATATTTTATTTATTCCTAATAAATCTGTGATTTGGTTTCATCTTGTAGTATAAGATAAAAAGACAGACGGAAAAATGGTACACGATTTGGTCTCTCACAAATCTCATGGCTTTGTTTTCATTAAAAGACTGTTGTAACATTCTTCAGTTCAGGAAAATGGTTAGTCTTTCCATACATAAAAAGTCGCGCCTATCAATAAAAGGCACGACAATACCTTTCTTTTTTTACCAAATAACAGCCGTGTTAGTGAAAAAAAAAAAGAAAAATAATTTAACTTTTTTTCACCGTACTTTTATATCATGAACCTATATTCCTTTCTCGTATTCATTCGATATATCGTGTTTTATCTTTATTTATTTAATTTGAATCTAATCTTTATTTATTTAATTTGAATATATTTAACATTTAAAAAGAATAGCTTGAACAAATTTTTAAAAGTATTTGAAATAAATAGGGTCGTAGTAGGCGGCGAGACAAGGAAAAAACCTATTCGATTTAAATAGATCCTATTTTAATTCGAAAAATTCAAACAAGATCCTAAAAATCCAAACAAGAACCTATTTCAAATCCGAAAAATTCAACATTTATCAAACGAGAAAAATCGAAGCACCATATTTCTCCGTACGACAAACGTCACACTTCCCGTTGACGAGCTTTTTTATTCTCGTTCCTCCTAGCCCTTTTTTTCCATCCACCCTAAATGTCACTCGAGATCCTGATACCTTCCCCCCTGGTACGTCGTTAAGCGGGAAATGGGATTTTCGCAAAAAAAAAACGCGACGGTTCCGAGAAAAACCCTCGTCATGCAGAAGCGGATCACGTTTTACGTGCACCGTCCCAAACAAGCTGTCGAAGGATTTGGCGACTCATAGTACAACCATATTTTTCAACGTGAACAAATTCTCGAATTTCTTTGAACTTGTTTCGTTCGCTCCACGCAGCCAATCAACGCAGATAACTTCTCGTTTATGGAGCAAATGAGATAGAAGAAAAGAGGTAGAAGGAAAGGACAAAAAATGAATATGGTAAGGGAGAACCAGGCCAGATACTGATTTTTTCATGTTCGAAAATTTCGATCATTTCGTATTTCGTAGTGGAAATCTCGCTTTTATATAGACTTACGGCGACCATGCTCTGTCGGAAAGAACATACAGAGATTGGTTTAGACGTTTCAAAGATAATGATTTTTATGTTGAAGATAAAGAACACTCTGGCGCACCGAAAAACATTTGAAGACGAAGAATTGGAGGCATTATTTCATGAAGACTCATGCCAGATGCTAGCTGTACTTGCAGAATCATTAGGAGTTGATCTCACAACAGTTTCGAAACGTTTGAAAGCATTAGGAAAGATTCAAAAGCAAGGACATTGGGTGCCGTACGAGTTGAAGCCGAGAGACGTCGAACGGCGTAGTTTTCACGTATGAACAGCTGCTTCAACGGCAGAAAAATAAAGGTTTTTTGCATCGTATCGTGGCTGGCGAAGAAAAATGGATACACTACGATAACCCTGAGCGTAGAAAATCGTGGGAGTAAGCCCGGCCATGCATCAACATCGTCGGCAAAGCCGAATATCCATGGTTCCAAGCTTCTGCTCTGTATTTGGTGGGATCAGCTGGGTGTAGTTTATTATGAGCTGCTCAAACCGAACGAAACCATCACGGGAGATCGCTATCGTCTACAATTGATGCGTTTGAGCCGAGCATTGAAGGAAAAACGGCCGCTATACGAACAGAGACACGACAAAGTCATTTTGCAGCATGACAACGCTCGGCCACATGTTACAAAACCGGTGAAATCCTACTTGGAAACGCTTAAATGGGAAGTTCTAGCCCACCCGCCGTATTCACCAGACATTGCCCCCTTCCGATTACCACTTGTTCCGATCGATGGCACATGGCCTGGCAGAGCAGTACTTCCATTCTCATGAAGATACCAAAAAATGGGTCGACTCTTGGATAGCCTCAAAAGACGTGTCGTTTTTCCAACGTGGAATTGAAATGCTGCCAGAAAGGTGGAAAAAAGTGGTGGCTAGCAATAGACAATACTTTCAGTGACTTGTTTTTTTTTTACTATTTTTTTAAATTAATTATTCATCATTCTTAACGTTCTTGAAAACTTTGTTTATTCCGAAAAATCTGCACCATTACACAGCTGCTAGGGCTTGCTTTTGGTTGGCTCACCCCAAGGTAGCAGCGCTTCCCGTGACAGAAGCGAGAACCACCGCTCTGCCACATTATCTGTGAGACACTCCTCACCCTACAAGCTTCTTCCGTGCACTAGACTCACGCGTATCGCGCTTTATTTTCATTTCCAGCCGCCCTCCGTCTTACTGAGCCGAGAGAGAGTTGAAGGAAGGATTACATAACTACCCACGGGTCATATTTATAAGGGCGGAGCGTATAGGATGTAAGGAGAACGAGTTTTGTTCCGACTGAGACCCTGGATAACCGAGAATCCCAGAAATCTCGCTGTCATGGAAATACAGAAATCTCGTTGTCTCGAAAAGACTCAGTCCCCGGAAGTGCTTTCTCAATAATGGAGGAAAACTTCGTGTCACCTGAGTCCCGAAATCCCATACAACCCGTACCTAAATCATTCTGACCTTGACAGGATATTTCACTGAAATCTTGTAACACCCAAACTAAATGAAGTATTCCAACGTGCAGGGGAATCATTTCTTTTTTTTGTCGACATAAATCTCATTAAATATAATGGAAAAGAAAGTAAACGTAAATTTGAATGGAGATTAAATTCATGCGATATTTATTTAAGGCCTTAGGTAGGCCACTCTAGAGGCCAAAAAAGGGCATATTTTGTGATTTTTTTTCTTCAGCGAAACAATAAAATAAAACGGAATTACAAAATAGGGGTTTCATTATACACGTAATTGACTATAAAAAATTATTTTTTCACAGCGATACATGTCAAAATGACGACTGTGCAGCATTTTTCCGATGACGCCTTCATTGCTGGAAGGTCAACGGCCAGACCAACAGCTCCTATAATTTTTGAGTTATAATGAGACACTAAAGTTTTTTCGATTATACAGGGTGGACCACGCAACGTGTGCACCTCTTTTACGACCAAAATATGCGTTGCACAAAAAAATGTTTTATACAAAAGTTACATGGTTTATAAGGCTACACTGTGTGGTGCATTTATTTTTTTTATAGGTGGAGGCACTTCGAAGATTTGAAGGTCAACTTTATTTTTTCAAATGGAATGCTATATTTTTTATAGCGTAATATGATAGAGTATCGAATTCTGAGTAAAAAAGTATAGACCTTTATTAGCCCTAGAGTTAATAGCTAACGAGTAATTTCACTTTATTACTTTAAAATTTTCTTCGGGTAATATCAAGTTGGAGATTCAAATCTACTACAAATTTCTGAATTGCAGTGTTTACATACACAGTGTTTATCAATATGAACACATTTACCACATCACACACACTTATCATGATTCACAATCTTCTCAATGATTGTAATCCAGTATTAAAGTATCCTTCGGTGATTGTGCGTGATTATTATCATAAAGATAAAAGTGAAACACGAAGCTCGTGAGACAAAAATTAATTTGTGAAAGTGAAACAAAAATTAATTTGAAAAAAAAAACAGTCACGGACATGTCATTTATTCGTTGAACAAAAATTACACAACTGATAAGTGGTGAGAAATTATGTTAAATGTAATTTTTATAAACGAAGAAAATGCTTTTTGTCCACATTGCTGACGCGATGACTCACACCTCAAATTGATCGGGCAACCTTCTCTTATGCGCGTGGGAATTGTAGCCGCGTGGGGAAAGTCAACAATTACAAAGGCTCGTCGTTATCAGCAGAGTGCAGGCATCGAAATAAATTCGTGTGGGCGTAATGCTATGGTGACGGATGAATCGTGGATTGTTGATGTCGAAAGGACGAGTGGAACTGTCGCGGATGAAGGATCCCTAAACGAATCAAACACACTTTGATCTGTGCGATATAAAGTGAAAAATACTCGCCAGTTTATGAAATTCCCACCAGTTAATGCTTGACTGAAGTGGCACATTAGACAGAGCCCGTTGATGCGATGTTGCCACGTTTAACCTACAAGTTAACGTCCGAAAAATGTTCGAGCTCAAAATTGACATCTTTTTTTCGAATATTATTAATGAACGAAACAGAGAAACCACTTGATTATGGCTTGACGGAGAAGCACTTCCATTCTTATCAAGATGCCAAAAAATGGATCGACTCTTGGCATGTTGAGCAAGTTCGGAATTATCGGCCTGTAATTCTTTAACAGGTCAATAGGAAATTTATCTGAGAAACAAAAGTCCGTAGACGCAATTCCTGCTATCCTTATTGTTTCACAGATGATCGATCTCAAATGACCAAAGTCATATTTGCTCAACCTGCCCCGATACTGGGGTAAGTCGAGCATGAGTATGAGCCAAGATGGGCAAAGTAAGAATTGCATAAAAACATCAGACGAATGCAACATGATTTGGTACAATGCAGTAATAAACCAACAGTTGCTTGTTATTTAGTTAGGTTTTGAAACATTAACATTAATTGCAATGAACTTTGAAATATTTTTTCTCATACAATGGTAGAAGAAAATCTTTCAATCACGTATTTTTTTTACTTTTGGATGCAAAAATAATGAAACGTTCCGTGTTACCGTCTTGTGCGCCGCATGGCAATGGGTGATGGCGTGATGTGTTCCCCTCCCCCATACCTCTCTATTCGCCATTTGATGCACCCACGTGCAGTGCTTAGTTTTCCAGATCTTTCGATTGCCCAACTTACCCGACTGCTCAACATGCTCCTCCCTACCCTAGTTTTTATTTCGTCGCAGCTGGCTCACTCAATCAAAATGTAATCTAATTCAATCAAAAGATATGCTAATTTAAAGTTTTCGAAAGTGCGCGCCTACGAAGTCTTGGGCATAGCTATAATATTCAATAAATGAATTGCTTAAGAAATGGGTGATGTTGGTTGCACATGCGTGTCAAATGGCTATTAGTACGACCGCACGCTAGAAAACACCCCTCATCGATCGGACGCGCTATAATTTCCACAGCTACGACATTCCCCAAAAATTTTCGCCCGCGCAATATATTTTCATCTCTCGGCCGAGTTTCCGGGGGATATTTTATGACTCGACAGAATTTCAAACGCTTTTTTCTCCCCCTGTAAAAAGAGAAGGAAGGAAATTCAATATTTTTCTTTCCCACCACGTAAAAGATGTTGAACGCGGCTTCCGTAGCTTTACAAGAGAAGAACTCTGTGCTCGAATTCGTAAACATGCTGGACGATTTTTTATCAGATTAACAATACTCGATGACGTTTCAATGAAACATCAACATCGCCCAAGATATTGCCATTCGAAAAACCTGTGCGGAAATTATTGTAGGGATCTAATTGGATTCTCATACTTGACCGTACCTCCTGATCAAAATCCAATGGCTCATTGCATTGAATCCCTATACCAAAACGACTTGCTCGTACATTGATTTCTAATCGGGATTCCCCGAGTCAAAATGTAGAGCCTCCTCTGAACACTCGCAGGACCCGTTTCTTTTGTAATGCACAAGCTGCCAGCCTCCGTTGAACCTACCAAACCCCATTTGTCGAGTTCAGTGCCACGAAGGGGCCTCCATTTGGTCCAGTGTAGCCTCTGTTAGTCCTCCCAAACCTTCTTTCGACCACCAGTTTCAGTGAAAAGTGCAGAACACAGGCCTCCTTAACCTGCTTTCGATCTCAAGTCCGTTGCCTCGAGCCCCACCTAACCTGCTTTGAGCCCAAATTCGATATCTCCTCCTAACCCGTTCGGTGAGGAAATAAATACGTTTTTGCTGAATGGAGGGTCCGGAAGGTCTAAAGTGCGCCTACAGTAGGCTGAATGGAGGGTCCAGAGGGTCTATAGTGCGCCTACAGTAGGCCGAAAGAAGGGCCAGTAGGTTCTGCGGAAGAGCTCGAAGTAGGCCCACCTGAGGTTTCGCAGAGTCAATTGCGCTCGGCATTGGCCTCCTTTCTGTGACAATGTCCAGTTTCTGCCATTCGGAAGGTTCATCGGAGGCCCTAACGTATTGGTATTCCAAACATTGTATCCTCTTTTAGGTACCCGATAATCCGCTATCACCGATCTCTGCTTGGGGAAGGAGACCTTTATTTTGCGGGTTGAACGTGGCTCGAAAATTTTGTCTCAGTTCCTCATTGGAATCCAATGTTCGGATCTAATTTGAGCCCTAAAGAATTCTCCTATTGTCAAGAATTTTTTTCCGTCTATTTGCATTGGATTTATAACATTTTTATTATGTTGGAAGATTCGTTATCAGAATTATCGTATAGCTTTTGCTGTGTTGTCCGTGTATAAGAGCCTAACTTCGATAATTAATTGGCGCGCATCAATATGATAATTAATGGGTGCGCATCAATATGAACACAATGACAATTATATCGACTCACCTGTTGAACCAATCATCAGTGTATCGTGGATAAGGATAAGGATCGTTGCTGCTAAAGTCGTACGATGCTCTGGCATTCTGAAACAAATATGAAAACCGTCCAATATTAATAATAACGATAATTGCAACGTAGGTAATAACTTTAATAGCAATAATAATGATAAAAGGAACATTCATTTATATTAAGATAATACGATAATAATAATGATAGTAGAAAACATTCATATTACGATAATGATGATAATTACAATAGTAATAACAATAATAACTAGGAGTAAGAATGAAGAATGTTTGGGTTCAGACAGAGAAGCGGTATGAGAGTTCAGCACACGAACATGGACGTCGCATTGGGTTTTAGGGGGCAACCCCTAACACCCGGCGCAATGAAGATGCCCGCGGTCTTTAAAAGATTCTTACCACGATAAAAAAAATAGAAATCTATTCTTGCCATGAGGAAAAAAATATCGTTTGAAAGAGTCTTCTTTTTTACACTTGGATTTAAACATCGGCGAAAATGATTCATCTGACAAGTATTCCAATAATCTTTGAAGCTGAAGTACACTGACAGAATTTTTTTTTTATATTAACTAAATGTATTTATTTGTTTTTTTTTATTCGAATTAACTAGATTTTTCGTGAAAAAAAAATTTTCCTATTGCATTCCATTATTAAAATGATTTATTTTATATTTATTTATTCAAAACAAGTTGACACAGCAAAAAAAAGATCTAATGGAAGCATCAACATCTAAGGAAGACCCGTCATATGGCCCAGGAATCGACGATTTCATGTGAGTTTAAAATAAACCAGTTATTTCAGTGTAAAGTGTACTCAAAACTTTAAACGCGTTTTACTCGAAACAGTGTTTTCAAAATCGGTACCAGAAATATCTCCGCAACTACTGGACCGATCGGGATCAAGTTTTGCACAGTTATGCTTCACACAATAATCTAGTACTTATCGAGCCGTTTTTTCGAAACCTGGCATAGTTTTTTTTTTTCATCATAAGTAATGAACAATTTTGCGGCGAAAAATCGCCTGTTTTATTCCAGGGACTGTCATGACCCGAAAAAATTAAATTTTTAAATTCCGGCTCGATAAGTACTAGTTTTATCTATCTACTTTGAGAAACAAATATTTTTTTTTAGATAATAAAATGGCAGGGGCACGTCTGGCACCGCAGACGCTGTCAACAAAAACACGTCCCATGAAAACGACTGTAACTTTTTTACCGTTTGAATTTTTTTAACCAAATTTTCACACAATGTAGATAAAATGTCACACTTTAAAATGTACATCATGGTTGTTCAATAAAATTCAGTTTTATACACAAAAAAAAATCTTAAACATAACCTTACTTTTAGCCGTCTCAGGTGCATGTAAGTCCATAAAAAATCAGACGTATGCAACATGATTTGGTACAATGCAGTAATGAACCAACAGTTGCTTGTTAATTAGTTCGATTTTGAAACATTAACATTAATTGTTTTCAATCACGTTTTTTTTTTACTTTTGGGTGCAAAAATAATGAAACGTCCTGTGTTACCGTCACGTGCGCCGCATGGTAACGGGCAATAGCGTCATGTGTTCCACTCCCCCCCAAACCTCTCTTTCCGCCATTTGATGCACCCGCGTGCGGTGCTTAGTTTTCCAGATATTTTGATTGTCCAACTTACCCGACTGCTCAACATGCCCCTCCCTACTCTACTTTCTGGAATATGAGCTCGTAACACTTTATCCGAAAGATCCCGTATATGCCATATACACTTAGACGCAAAATAATGTGTAATTTATCGGGCGTCTTGAAGTTTTCAAAGTGCTGAACCTACATCGATGATCACGATGCTCAGGGCACAGCCACTTTACGCTTCGGAATTGAGGAGGGTATTCTCCCATTTCTAATTCACGTTGCTCGCCGGAGTATTCTCCTAAGGGAGCCCGTCGGAAAATCAACAAAAATCCGACTTGTAAGATCGTTACGTTTTATTCACGTCATTATTCACGAGAATATGCCGAACGTTCGACGGACGAGAAAAGCTAGAAAGGGAAAAAAACGATAATTGGGCAATTAACTCATTTGCCCTTGAAGATAGATTGGGACGTTGAATAAGTTCTCGCTGTTTTCCAACAGACAGCGTTACCAGAACTGCGGGCTTGTGGTTTAAGATTGTAACTCATCTATGAAGAAGTACTATAAGCAAGCTGGTAATTCGGTGTATGTAATTTTGCCGAACTGCGAACAACTTTTTTTCATAGCGTTAAACATGTCAAATTTCGTGCGAAAAAAAAGAGTATTTGCGAGGAATTTCATTATACGACTTTATTCTAAAAAAAATCTGCAGCTGAAGCACACAGAATTCTTGTCAAGACTTACGTCGACGATGCTCTGTCAGAAACAACATGCAGACATTAATTTAGACGCTTCAAAAATAATGATTTTCATGTTGAAGATAAAGAACGCTCTGGCGCACCGAAAAACGTTTGAAGAGGAAGAATTGGAGTCATTGCTTCATGAAGACTCGTGTCAGACGCTAGCTGAACTTGCAGAATCATTGGGAGCTGATCACACAACAGTTTCGAAACGTTTGAAAGCATTAGGAATGATTCAAGAGCATGGACATTGGGTGCCGTACGAGTTGAAGCCGAGAGACGTCGAACGGCGTCGTTTTCACGTGTGAACAGCTGCTTCAACGGCAGAAAAGGAAAGATTTTTTGCATCTTATCGTGACTGGCGATGAAAAATGGATACGCTACGTTAATCCTAAGCGTAGAAAATCGTGGGAGTAAGCCCGGCCATGCATCAACATCGTCGGCAAAGCCGAATATCCATCGTTCCAAGCTTCTGCTCTGCATTTAGTGAGATCAGCTGGGTGTAATTTATTATGAGCTGCTCAAACCGAACGAAACCATCACGGGAGATCGCTATCGACTACAATTGATGCGTTTGAGCCGAGCATTGAAGGAAAAACGGCCGCTATACGAGCAGAGACACGACAAAGTGATTTTGCAGCATGACAACGCTCGGCCACATGTTGCAAAACCGGTGAAAACCTACTTGGAAACGTTTAAATGGGAAGTCCTAGTCCACCCGCCGTATTCACCAGACATTGCCTCTTCAGACTATCACTTGTTTCGATCGATGGCACATGGCCTGGCTGAGCAGTACTTCCATTCTTATGAAGATGCCAAAAAATGGATCGACTCTTGGATAGCCTCAAAAGACGTGTCGTTTTTTCCGACGTGGAATTAAAATGCTGCCAGAAAGATGGAAAAAAGTAGTGGCTAGCGATGGACAATACTTTCAGTGACATCTTTTTTCCAATTTTTTTAAAAATAAAGCATTCATTTTCACGAAAAAAACAGCGACAACTTATTCAACCTCCCAATAATTCACCTCATAGCTGTGTTGTAATGAAAAAGAAAATACTTTGGCTTTTGATTGAGACCAAGTCTGTTCGCCGAAGAGACAAAGAAAAGGGGTATTTCGTTCCGATATGGTTGAAATTGAAGTTTACAGGCACGAGATTAGCTCTCCAGGGCTTGTTAAAAGTGGTCGGGATTACGAAACTAGTCTCGAATTAATGTTGCCGACGTTGTCGCCGTGAGGAGAAAATTGAGAGGAGACTGTGTGCCTAAGGCGGACTCTCAGGGCGTCATTAATAAATTCAAATCAGTGCGGCAACCCTCGCTGGTGTTTCGTGACGGGAATGAAAACGCTTCAAACTTTTTGTCCTTCTTTAGGGGTTTCTCTTGCTCACCACCCTTCCTCTCTCTCTCTCTCTCTCTCTCTCTCTCTCTCACTCTCTCTCACTCACTCACTCAATCCCTCGCAATCGACCCAATAAAGCGGCAACGGCCAAATCTACGATACTCCACGACGACGAAATTCCGGAAAAGGAAAACCAGGACAAGTGGAAAGATTTTCTCACGTCTGCTGTCTCAAATAGACATTTGAACAAAGCACGTCTCTGGATGAAATAGAAATGCTCGAATAGCTTTTCAACAAACGTTTTTTTTCCGAAGTCCTCAAGCGAGGCAAAGTGTTGGACCTTCACTGTAAATCCATGTGCGTTGTTTGTTACGCGTAAGGTGTGTAATTTTAGGAATTAACACGTGTAAATGCCACACACAACTTGGGACAACGTAGGGCAGGGAGGGGCATGTTGAGCAAGTTTGGAATTTTCGCCCAGTAATTCCTTAACAGTTTGCTGTATAAAAATAAAACCTACTTTGGTCAATAGGAAATTTATCTGGGAAAAAAAAAATCTGTAGACGAAATTCCTGTCATCCTTATTGTTTCACAGATAATCGCTCTTAAATGACTAGGATAAACTTTTAAAAAGCGAAAACCCTATTTCGATCTGAAGAAGTCTGAAGAAGCTATGCGTTTAAGCAAGAAATGAAAAAAAAAAGCTGAATTAAAGGGAAAAAAAACACTATTCATGCGCTTTGCCAGCCCGAATAAAGCTACTTCTTTGGGTGTAGTGTGATTGGGAAATAGTGTAGACCATCATGCCCCCGGGGGGTATCTTGCCCGCAGTATGGGGCAAGATAGGGAGATCTCTCCCTTTTTTTGTTTTTAATTTTTCTTTGCTATAATTGTCACTCGAATATTCCTAATTTGACCAAATCTTGTGAGACTGATTATTGTAGGTTGACTCAGAAATAAATACGATTATGTGACTTTAAAAACATGAGTTTTGTTGAGCTTCAAGCCTTAAATACCCCGTCTTGCCCTCTCGCCCCTGTATCTCCGTCAATTTTTCTTTTTCGTTTTTTTTTTACTCATTCATTCATAAAATTTTAATATATTTGTGAAAAATAAGAATTATCTTGTATATTTAATAGACGCGTCAATTTTTTAAATTATTTTTCTACCTATTTTTCCGAGCGCCAATTTATTTATTTATTTACAATTTATTTCATTATTTACCGTAACCCCTTAAATGGAGAAAAAAAATGGGCGTTGGCAATCGTCGTGCAGGCTTATATCTTAATGCCGAATCCTCCGGTTCGGATCACTCGCCCTGCTCTACTCCCAACTATAATACGTACGCTCTAGGGGACTTTAATAAAGCACCGTAACAAAGTATATCGTGGGATTAGATTTTTATTTCCGCCACTCATCAAGACCTAATCTCTCTGTGAGCCTCTTGTCCCTTCGTCCCTCTTTCTTGTTCTTAAGTGAATCCCTCTTTTTTTCAGAATAGATATTCTTTAACAACCACCTGCGCTCCGTTCCACGCAATCCTTCCATCAGGCTTCGTTCCTCCACAAGGGACACCTTGCCGCTTTTGCTTTCTCCTTGTCGATCTTCCGGCTTTCCTCTCGCGACAATAAAGACGAAATAGTCTGGATTACGCACAATAAGGACATCCCCTGTTATTACAAGCCTCGAGGAAAGACAAAAGAAGAGACAACACAATAAATACTCGCTGCCATTTGATGTGTAATACGTTTAATAGAACGTACGTCCAAATGTGTACTTCTATATTGCTTTGGCAAGGAAGCAACTGTCTGGTCATCGCCCCCGATTTTCGCGCAAAAGGAACGTCATTTCTGGGCTCTTCCAAAAATATGATGGAATCTTGTCAAATCAAAAGCCATTGATTTGATTAGTTTTCGAAACGAATTATCTTGTAGGAGCCTCAATAATTTGACTGGAAACTACTCCCGGAATTATTATGAATCATTTCGATTTTTTTTTTTGGCAAAGAGTTTCAAGCCTAGAAGAGGAAACGACCACTCTGCTGTACCAGATGGACCGACAGACAAGATGGAATAATGAGGGTTGCTTGTGGCTGCGAAATAATTTGATTAGAAACTACGCACGAAATTATTATGAATCATTGCGAATTTTTTAGCCAAAGTGTTTCGAGAATAGAAGAGGAAACGGGCACTCTGCTCCACCAGATGGACGAACAGACAAGATGGAATGAGGGCTGCTCGTGGCTACGAAATCATTCGTCTGGAAACTACTCGCGAAATTATTATGAATCATTTCGAATTTTTTCGCCAAAGAGTTTCGAGAATAGAAGAGGAAACGACCACTCTGCTCTACCAGATGGGCAGATAGACAGGATAGAATAATAAGGGTTGCTTGTGGCTGCGAAATAATTTGACTGGAAACTACTCATGGAATTATTATGAATCATTTCGAATTTTTTAGCCAAAGAGTTTCAAGAATAGAAGACGAAACAAGCACTCTGCTCCACCAGATGGACGGGCGGACAAGATGGAATAATAAGGGTTGCTTCTGGCTGCGAAATAATTCGACTGGAAGAGCAGACGAACACTCTATCAAATGGACGGACAGACAAGATGGAATATGGGTTGCTTGTGGCTGCGAAATCCCAAAAATCTCACGATCAATGCACCAATGTGTTGGATTTCAGTGATTTCAATCCTTCAAGATTATTACTCTTCGATCGAAGACCTTTGGAAAACCATTTTTTTTTTATCACAAGCCGGTGACATCAAATTTCTGCGATAATAAATCTTGAGCTTAAAAAAAATGATCGCACCCCCTTTGAAAGCCGATATCGTTCAACGGCGCATCAAATCTCCCGTCTCGTATAACGGATCGTTGATCACGTGGATCGGTAAGGTTCCTTACCTACTTGTCGTTGGGTCTATGCAAATAACACGGACACGAGGCACTAACTATTGCTTCCGTCCTTCCCTTTTCTCTCCTCTCTCTCTCTCTCTCTCTCTCTCTCTCTCTCTCTCTCTCTCTCTCTCTCTCTCTCTCCATTCCTCCCTCCCTCTTTCTCTTCCTACCCTTCCAGCATTATCGTTTCCTTGCTCCATAGGGGTCACGGTTATTCGCGATTTGAATATCATCACGTTTTCCATTATGATAATGAATCTTCGAGACGATAAAGGCAGCTCAAGGCAAAACCAGCGATCAACGAAAAATCCCTTCCTCCATACTTGCTATTTTAGATCATAATAGACACGAATTAATAAAACCATGTCAATGTTCCATGGCCATGAGCGCGGCTATCAGGTATAGGTGTTAACTTAATGTTGACACGTGTGAACCTCGTATATTGATGTACAGACAAATACAAAGAAAAACTGGAGGAGTATAAAAGAAGAGTCAAAAAGAGTCTCGTGTGAAGCAGCTCCGGCGTAAGCCAATATTTGGATGGATGACCGCTTAGCTGCCCACTGGCTTGCGACCAGTGTTGGGCGTTAATCAATTAAATTTTCAATCAGTTCATTAATTGACTAAAAAAGTTATTGCCATTGATTTAATTGCAATTAGCATTAATTTCGATTAACTATTAATTGCATGTTGCAATTAATTAATTTGGATTTATCTATGTTAATTGCAAAGCGCAATTAACTTTTTTAATTGTTCTAAGAAATAATTAAAACTAACAATTTACCGATTTAACTTTGCAGATATCAGATACGACGTGTTTGTTTGGGTTTTGTAGGCTTACGCAGCGCCCTATACAATAATCAGTTTTAATTGTTAGTTTTTTATCAAATACACCAAAAAGATCGAAATTTGATTAGTTTCTAATTGTGGAAAGTCATGATTAACAATTGATTAATTGTTAATTGTGACTACAGCAATCAACAATTAATTAATTGTTAATCGTGATTTTTCACAATTACAATTAATCAATTGTTAATTATTATATTTGTGATTAACAAATAGTTAATTGTTAATCTTTAGTTTCCCTAGCAATTAAATTTTTACCCAACACTGGCTTGCGACAACAGGTCTGTAACTCATTCCGTTTATGAGCTAGATACCCGTGACATACGGACGGACAGACAGCAAAGCTCCGTTTTGCCCTTTGGGAAACGAAACCCTAAAAAACCGGGCAAAAAAATTGGGTTTTTTTTAAACAGCTGCCATTTTGTTATCCAGAGGCTTTTCAGAAAACAAAAAACGATAAGCCCCCCAAAATTTAGTCTAGTTTAATCATTTCTAACCCGTTTTTGTTAATAAAGGTTTTTTTTTAATTAATAAAATTGACATTTACTCTCCATTGATAGAAGAATAAACTACGTTGAAACCCATTTCCAAAAGTATTTATTTTATATTAAAAAAAAATCGCTGGAATGCAACAAAAATGCTTTTATTCCACTCGGTACGATAATGAACGTTTTACGCACGCTTCGCGTACGTAAAATCCCCATTTTCGCACCGCGTACAATAAAATTTCGTATAATACTCGACGAAAAAAACTTTTTCTAACCTAGTGTAATTGCAATACTTGCCTTCAGCTCGTGCTGCAAACTCACACTCGTTAAAAAGTTAACTTAAAAGTTTTTTCGTCCTCGTGTCATAATGTACTATTTTTTTTAAATTGGTCAATTATTCTCTGGCCGATTCAGGCTGTAAAAATCAATGAAACTTTTTAACGTATTCTTATTAAAGATTTACGACCACGCTGTGCAAAAAAAAAAAAGATTTTCAATAATGATAGAACTGAATGAATGAAATGTGGAGAAATAAAAAAATCGTTTCATTGCAACGAGGCAAACTTCGTCATGACAAATAAATACGAAGGATCTAGAAATTCCAATTAAAACGAAGTTATATTTTCACATCTTAATTGTCGATTTTTACACTTATAATAGAGATACTCGGCATAAACTTACGTAATTGTACTTGAGATCTGCGTGCATGTAGTCGACACCTGTAACAATTTTTTTAAACGACAATATTAAACGAGGTGAGTTGTAACTGACCACCTATTATTACTATACATTGATTGTCGTCGATGCACGGATTAAACATGATTTAATTATTGAATCGCTCCTGATATTTGCTGACCCGATTAACCTTCGCGAAGAGCATGAAGGTTTTATCAGCTTAATGAAAGTCCCATCGATTTGTGCACTCGTTGTTACCGAACAATCGCAACGTGGCCTATTAAATTCAGTATGCATTACACTATAGACGAAAAATGGCGTAGTTCGAGATACACGAAACTTTACGCAATCTCATAGATCAATAACGCATCCGGAGTGAAAAGATAAAACTCAAATCACTTTAACCCTAACACATAACTGACGTTTTCATTTTTTCCATTTATTTTATTCTCCAATAATTGTTATAGACTAACTACCAAATAAACTGTATCTATAGCAATGAACAACGTAAACATTTTTTTTATTTACAATGAGAAAAAAAATTTATAAAAAAATGTACCACCGCAGCAAAATTTACCCCCACCGAGGCATAAAAATTGCCGTTTCCATTTTTTCCATTCATTTTATTCTCCAATAATTGTTATAGATTATTACAAAATAAAATGTATCTATAAACAATGAACATTGTTTTTATTTTCAATGAGAAAAAAAATTGAAATAGATACCACCGCAGCATTTCAGGCATAATAACTGTCGTTTCCATTTTTTTCATTAATTTTATTCGTCAATAATTTTTATAGAGCATAAACATTATTTTTATTTTCAATGAAAAAAGAAATTCATAAAAAAATTCACCACCATAGATTTTCACGCATAACAACTGGCGTTTCCATTTTTTCTATTTATTTTGTTCTCTAATAATTATTATAGATTAGCTATAAAATAAAATGTATCTATAGCAATGAACAACGTAAACATTTTTTTTTATATTCAATAAGAAAAATAATCATAAAAAAATTAACCACCGCAGTATTTCCGGCATAACAACTGTCGTTTTCATTTTTTCCATTCATCTTATCCTGCAATAATTGGTATAGATTAGCTTTGAAAGAAAATGTATCTACAGCAATGAACAACGTAAACATTTTTTATATTGTCAATATTGAGAAAAATAATCATAAAAAAATTAACCATCGCCGCTTTTCAGACATAACAACTGTTTCCATTTATTTTATTCTCCAATAATTATTATAGATTAGCTATAAAATAAAATGTATCTATGAACAGCGTAAACATTATTTTCATTTTCAATGAAAAAAAAAATTCATAAAAAAATTTACCACCACAGCATTTGAGACATAAGAGCCTCGCAACTCTTGCCTAATTATATTCGGTTTACGAACTTTCTGTTAAATCACCTTTGTCCGTGCATAACAGAAAAAAAACGAAAGCCTTGCATAATGGAATACTCATTGTTCGGTGCTATATCAGCTGGCAAGCTTGTCGCAGGATAAAAGCTTACAGCACGAAGCGTGGGCGTATTCTACGCAGCTGCATCAGCGAACAATTTTGCAAATACGAATTTGTTATGCGGAGAATTTAATATCAAATGAGCAACTTTACAACGATAATTCTATTGGAACGGAACGACGAGTTAACGCGACCACACATCGTACGGACCTCATTTGCAAACGGACATTAACGATCTCGAGAAATCGCGGGGGTTTGAAAAATCTATAATCAACGCATATGTATTATAAACGCGTCAAGAGGTAATACTATCTCGTTGCAAACATACGCAGTGAAATCTACAAGAGCGCATAATCCTGTTGACGCTAACGATGTGTGCTAACGGCACACAGGCCTCGAATAATCGATTCGTCAACTGATCGATCCAATTTCACTCAGTTTTATTTTAATGAAATTTTCCATCGTACTTGATTCACAGCGAATCGTTGTTGATCTGTTAATAGTCCAGTAAAAGAGACGAAAACCCAGCACGTTTTAGCGTTGACTTAGAATTTTTTACTGAAGCCAGATGGTTGCATACTGAAAGTAACACCAATGAAATTTTGCCCCTCAACTCGCCCCAACCCTAAGAAATAAGGGTTTAAAACTTAAAAATCACCGTATCTCGATAATTAAAGGCCCGATCAAAAAATATTTTAAACAAAAGTTGCTTGGAATAATAAAATACGTATAAAGTTATATAACGTTCAACTCCCTATCTTTGAAAATAGCGGCACAAAAACGATTAGAAAATTAGGGGTTGATGCGAAAAAAGTACATCTTTAGAAAATCGTAAAAAATATTTATATATTAAAAAAAAATCTTGCTAGAAATATAGAGGAACTTATCCTGATTCGATATATATATTTTTTTAAATATATTTATAATATAACGTTATATTAAACATAACGTTTTCTCGACTTTGTCGAATCAAAGAGTCTCTATAAAACGTTGAACGTTGAACGTTTGTCACCATGAAAATATAATGCTTTAGCGATAGTCAGTCGTGCCAATGAGAGAAGCTGCCACTGTCGCCGAGTCTATCGGATATTGTTCTCGAACAAAATTGCAACATATTTATATTTAATTGCAAACACGATAACTATCAATATCATTTCCCAGCTCGGAAATATTTTTCAACAATCTCACGAGTTGGCCAATTGCCCAATATCAATTTATTTTTACATGAAATTTTATTCGCAAGAAGTTGCCAGCCTGCCGAATACTCATTGTATTTTCATCTCCACTTTTGCAGCTAAGGAACGGTATCGAAACTCTTTAAGGTATTACTGGATGGACCATTGGGCAAAAAGGTAGTCCAAAACAGGCGAATCGTGGATTTACAAGTCTAGATCATATCGTACATGTTTAGCCTTACAAATAAGTAATTTAATAATAAATTTACACTTAGAAATGTTAATTTTCCACTTTTAATAATAATCGAAGTCAAGTTCGACGATATTGGCGTGTGCTTGACTGAGGTTTTGTCAGTGACTGTAGATCTGTTTCAAGTGTCCAACAACAAAAATTTCTCAATTTTTAAATTTAATTAATACGTTCAGATCATCTCATTATTGATAATAATCAATAATTACCCAAAAACTCAATATATATTAAGTTTTCTAATGTTTGCTATTAATTTATCGTCACAAAAGTCGATACTCCTCATCACTTTAATTCATTTCTCGACAATTATTCAGTCGATTTATTTGAAACTTAGCATAATCAATCGCTTGATCCTAAAACTTGACGATATAATATTTTCAGAATTGACGGCGATTTAGTTCCATTCGTTTTGCAACCATTAACGTCTGCAGAAGCTGTTTTCCCATAAGCAACCGTGTTAAATTCATATGTTTATAACTTACTAAATGATTTAGTGAAAAATTCTAAAATAATTAATGTATTATTATTCTATCAAGAACTATCATTCGTCAAATTTTCATGAATTTTTGCGATTTTTAAATATCTATCCAGTAATACCTTAAAAATTGACCCGTTTGATGCTTCCCTGAATCGGTTAGATTGGACATGATCGTTTGAATCAAGCCAACGGTATTCAAGTTTCGAAGCCTCCTTATTTTCGAAATGAACAAAAGTCGGCTCTAAATATGACCAGAGCCTAAAAAGTTACGCTCTGGTCATATTTTTCATAATAAAGAATCCTTGAAAATGTAGGTCCAACTCGCAAAGCGAATTGGACCAACTAACGATCGATCCGTCTCGAGAAAATCTGGCTTATTCGTCTCAACATCCGTTTCGACTCGGAAGCCTAAAGATCCCTTCACTTATTGGCTACGTGTAATTTCATTTGTCGAATTTCAGAAAAGCTGAATAAGAAAATTATGGGCTATTACTTCAACGATCTTCCCATTATTCCAACACTACACTCTAGTAAAAAAAAAAAAATAAAAGCCTTGATTGTGACTCACCGTCATCCATAATGGCGGTGGTGACATTTTTTCCGGTTACACCTTGAGCCCAAGCGGCTTCGACGTTCAAATCGAGCTTCGGCTTGCCCCCATTCTGGCCCGTGTTCTTCAAGTACCATTGATACTGAAAGTATGGATCCGTAGGATCCTGACTTCCGGAAATCTTCGAATCGTAAAGCGGTATTAGTTGGTCGACGCTGAGCGGCCTATAGCCACGCTTGACCCTCTTGAAACCGGTTTGCTGTACCGCGGTATGCACCTGTTAAGTTAAACACGATGACGATTAAGTTTTCAATTTTCTCACTTCCAACCATCCATGGCTACGATATTTCAACAGCGAAAAAGCACACTGAGAAACTATATTCGCAGTTGTATTGACAACTGTTGCACCCGAGTAGAAATTGTGCTAGCCTGTCTGAGTTACGTGCTGGTAACTGGCTTGCCCAATGGAGCTCATACGAACTAACTAATGGCTGACTTGCTATGACGTACTAATATTCTAAATGTTCAATTTGGTTTTTTGTTGGTCTCTCTACGTCAATTGTTTGCTGAGATATGCGACTTTGAATGAAAAAATGGCCTTTTGTCTTTGATCATCGATATCTCAGCAACCAATGATCGCACAGGGAATTGAAGGGCAGTTTTGAAAACTTGAATAAATTTCCTATAAAACCTTTCCATTGATTTTTGAGAAAAAAATTTTTTTCACCCTTAACATCAATTTGAAAAAAGTACAAAAAAATGTTTTGCACATTATCTGGCGAATGAATATTATACAGCTGCGAGATATTTTTATCTAGTCAACACCTAATTTTCTGTATCCAGTCACTAGACGACGAAAGCGTTACAAGACTGGACGGTTACTAGCTAAAACGGCTGGCTACTGGCGATTTGAAATATAATTTTACTAGCTCAGGGCTCAGAAAGTCTTGAGAGTTGTATTTTCTACTCGGGTGATTAAACATTCAATAAAAGCAGTTTTTCAGAGACCTTGCTCAGCCGTTAATAAAAAATATCATTGGTATTTGTACTCACCAGAGGATCTATCTTAAGCCTCCTTGTGTGGGGCACAGATCTCTTGCTTCTCGCGTGAGGCAACGCCCTGTGTACAAAATGATACTCCGTCTGGCTTCCAAGTATCTGAAACGTGAAAAAGACGAAAGGGTCCCTTAACAATTTTAACGCCATTGCCGGACACGCGATAACCAAAGCCTCTTAGCGATACAATGTATTCTCCGTCAGGGATAATACCGTCTGGAATATCCTCAAGGAAGTTACATTATTGATAGAGCGAGCTCATCGACTATATCAGACCCATGAGAGGCGTTCGAGGTTCTTGGGGAAATTGTCTCGTATCCATGAACGTGGAAAGTTCCATTCGCGTGTTAAAATAGGAGAAATTCTTCGATCTAAAAATTCATCGGTCCTCAAAAATTGCAATTCCATGTGTGTTATTTGTTACACGTAAGGTGTGTAATTTTATGAATTAAGGGGCTATTCTGCTGTGATGGCTCAAAAAATGTTATTCTAAATCTTTTTTTTTTTTGAAAACTGTTGCATGTATCGGTACAAACTTTTTTTTCGTTTAAAGATACATTCTTACAGAATAGAAAACAATCTTTTTTGTTGCTATAAGAGTGTACCTTCAAGCGAAAAAGGTTTGTACCGATACATGCAACAGTTAAAAAAATATATATTAAAAATAGCTTATTTTCTGAGCCTTCATAGTAAAAAAGCCCCTTAACACACACCCGTGCAGAAATTGTCGTAGGAATCCAATTGGATTCCCATACTTGTTCCTACTTCCTGATGGGGATCCGATGGATCATCGCATTAGATGCCTATACGAAAACGTCACGCTCGTACATTCGATTCTAATCGGGATTCCCCATTGGGATCCAATGTACGAATCTAATTTAAATCCTAGACGATTGCCACATTATCGAACAGAATCCCATACGATTCATGATATTGAAATTTACATCGTTGGGACGCAACGAAAATAATCCCTATTTTTTTTTTTGACAGTTCAAATCTACGGCAAACTTTTTAAAAGATTTTCCTCAGAGACGTACAACTCAAGTCTATCGAAAAAGATTTTGGATAACAATATAAATGGAGGATAACGAAAAAAATGTCGGTAAAATTGCTCCAAGCTCCTTAAAAGAAATGCTCAATCAATGATATTGCTCGATTGTGAAACAACTAATTGTAAGATTGAAGCTGGATGAGTTCCTCTTATTTCGAAGCTTCAATTCGTGAGATTTCCTTCATCCTTTCCCAACATATTTTGTGACATTCTGTTGCTGAAGAAACATTTTTTAAACACATGCATTCGTAGCTATTTATTACACAATAATAAAACGCAATCCGGGCCTGAACTCTCATATGACATGTTCCTTTTTCTCACATAACTTTTTTCATCCATCCGATATTTATGGAACACATTCAAGCATTGAAAGGTACCTGATGGCTTTACATGTTCGAGAGCCTGCATAGTCTTTCACGGTGAAGAAAAATATTTATATCTCGGTCGATTGTCCCATATCTGGAGAGCAATCAAACATCAACCGATGAGTTTTTTTTTTTTTTCTTATATAATGAATTCTTGTTCATCCTGAATCGGCAATATCGATAACTATTTGGAGAACACAGTTGGCGATAACATCTGTTATATCTCATCAGCAGCCGCGTCTATAATCGACGAAGAAGGGTGGTGAAGAGCGACAAGTTCTAAAATAGCATTTGCGGCGGATCGATGAACGACCAAATGGAATGAAGCTTGTCGTTGGATGAACTCTATTGGGGTAAAATATTCGGTCTTTGCTATGCGATATGACACGTCCTATAGTAGACCCGTTAGGATAATTGTACACGTTTGTACGTACGAACCCACACCCACATACACGCACAAACGCACGTGATAAAAGCTGTCAGTTTTACTGGAAAACGTTTACTTCGGCATAGTGCCACAAATTGATGTATTCCGAATTGTTCTTACCCAGGCAGAAATTATGTCATGGATACAGTAAGATTCGGACTAGGATCATGGTTTCTCAATCAGGATCCAGTCGGACATCGGTTCGAATCCGGGAGCGAAATGTAACGCTCGCAAATCGGATTCCAGCCAGGATCCTAATCCGGAACTATTAAGGACTCTAGTCAGAATCCAAATAGAAACTTTGCATAGGATCCAGGCTAGAATGCCGAACTTCTAGAACAAGATCTAGTTCGATATCGAATCGGATCACAGGGATCAATGTAAAAAATCACCAGGACATACCGAGCCGTGTCAGCTGGATACGCTGGACGTTTTCTGAAATCATTTATTCAAGGATCTGAAAAACGATTACGTAAAAATTGTTGCTACAGTATAACTGTCAAAACTTATATATTTTAATAACAGAATGACGAAAAAAAATTCTTTACATTTAATAGAAATTTTCGAAGAAACAATGCATAGACCTTGAAAGACTTATATTTCCTGGAGAAAAGTGATATAGGTTATTTATTCTAAGTAATTATATTTAAATTGAATAAAGATCGTTTGAACTAAGAAAATATGTATTTAATTTTTTTAAGAAAAATATATTTAACCCTTCGTGGTCACGCTTCCAAATTCAATCGCGGTGGTCACACTTGGGTCGATTCTACCCAGTCAGTTTTCAAAAAAGTATTGTCACCAAACTATCCGTCCGAAGTGGTTCAAAAAATTACTGAACATGCTTTGAACTTTCTAGATAAAGTACGGAAAATTTATTTACAAGAAATAAAATGGCAACACGTTAAAAAAAATTCATGAAGAGACGAAAACGCAAAAAATACACTTTTTCGCTCAAAAAATCATAGTTCCGTAAATTTTCAACATTTTTACCTGAAATTTGGACGTGATACTCCTTAGATATGCTACTTTTGGGAAAAAATAGTAGCATAGTGCGCGTTCCAAAAAAAGGTATTTGATCCGACATGTGAAGAGGTTAAATGTTATGGTATGAGGATACACTTTAAACTCCAGGTTCGATGGTGAATCGAGGGGTCGATTCTACCCAGGGTGACCACGAAGGATTAATACGTATTCTAATATATCTTCTTAATATATTATAGTTTCGAAATAAGTAAAAAAAAATCGATTTTTTGAAAATTCGAAAAAATTCTCTCCTTAATTTAAATCGCTATATCTCTGAAACTAGACGGCCAAAATTCATGATTTTTTTTTCACCCACTTCGTCATATGTTCCTCTGTAATTGAGAATTGAAAGAAAAAAATCTGTAGAAAAGTTTCGAAGTTATTCCGTGAAGTGTGAAATGTTCCATTGCTCCCCATAAGAACACGTGTAAAACCGTGCAATCTTTGATTGCCAATATTTCGTATGCACAACGGTGAATCCTTTTGAAATTTTGCAGGTAATCACTTAGTGTCCCGAATGGGTCCTCAAAATTTAAAAAAAAATGTATAGAAAAACGCCTTGGCGAGACTACTACCTTAAGGTTGGCTTGTAAACAATGTCGTCAAATAATACTCAAGGAACGCGATAGCAGGACTTCCGTACGTGTGTATCATGAGCGACGATAAGTGCAAGTGTACGATGAAGTACGAGCACCAGCTTCGTGACCATAGAGGAGGTTGGAAGTCTTCAGAAAAATTTGCGTAAAAAGCCCGCTCGAGACTACCGTGCCAAGTGTCTGTTGGGAATATCCGTACTTAGCGAATTTCCATTTCAATAAGCTTCTCACCGGTTAACCCCGGCCATTTTAATAACGTAACATTTAGGAAATTGTTATATGTCATGTAACGAGGTTATTTATGGAATTGGCTCGTACGATCGATCCAACTATGAGTTCCGCTACTTTTTTGTCCTATTTTGTATACTAGCTTTCTTCATCTATACATATAAAACAGTTCCGTGATTGACTGCATGACTGACTGGCATATGGACAAAGCACAGCATTAACCGCAGAAGATAGAAAAAATTAAATTTGGAAGATATGTTACGTAGAAGGTGTAGAGGTGCACTAAGAAAGGATTTTTCGAAAATCAACTCTTGAGGAGGTTGGAGCGTTACTCACAATCCAAGATTTGAAAAAAAATTTATATGAGGTATTCCACGCTAGCTCGTGACCCCGACCATTTTTTATTTTCCTGATTTTTTTTTTGTAAAATTGTACCCCATGCAAGGAATATACATACCAATTTTCTAGATTATTATCTCTTTTCTTTTAGGTGCTATAATTTTCCAAAAACGTCGATGTTGGAAGTTTTGGAAACGTTTAAACGCTGATAACTCCTGAATTAATTGAGATATCGACAAATGTTAATAGATATATATTTTTCATTTTAACGCATACTTTCATGAAAAAATATGAAAGAAATTATCATTTATACTGGACCATGTATTTTTTGCTTCGAAAGTGGAAACTATTTTTTTTCAGATGATTGCCATTTTTAATATTTTCCAAAAAATTCTCTAAAATAGAGTGACTCATTCTATGATTTTTAAGACTAGTCTCATCGTGGGCCTATTTTTCCTTCTATTTTTTTCGAATTATTAAAAGAGAAAATATTAATTTCTCTTCTAATTTCGTATTATTGAAAGAGAAAATTATTTCAAGATTAAAATGATAAAAATCTTCTCAAAGAAATATGATTAATTCGAAAAAAAAATTGAAGGAAAAATGGGCCCACGATGAGACTAGTCTTAAAAATCATAGAATAGGTCACTCTATTTTAGACAATTCTTTGAAAAATAAAAAAAAATGGAAATCATATTTGAAAAAAATAATTTCCACTTTCGAAGCAAAAAATAAGTTGTCCAGTATAAATGATAATTTTTTTCATGAAAGTATGCTTCAAAATAAAACAAATATATCCATATTGACATTGGTCGATATCTCAATTAGTTTAGGAGTTTATCAACGTTTGAACGTTTCCAAAATTTCCGAAATTGACGTCGTTTGCAAAATTATAACTCCTAAAAAGAGAAGAGACAAAAAGTTAAAAATTGGTGTGGATATTTCTTTCATGAAGTACAATCTTACAAAAAAAAAATCAGGAAAATCACAATTGGTAGTGGTCACGGGCTAGGTGGAATGGCGTGGAATGCCTCATATATATGTTATTGTCCAGACTATACTGAGTCTTATTGCATCGTTGGAATTCAACGAAGGTTCGTTTCTATTTTTTTTCATTTCTTCATTTTTATGAAAAAAAAAAATGAATGCTCGGACTATCGATTTTCAATGACCGCTGGAATAATCGCAATAGAAGCTTGAAGAATCGGGTCAACAAGGAAGTCAAGATCGTTTTACTTTGGATCAACTTAATCCTGCTACCCGTTCTCGTTCAGCCCTACGTAGAAATAAGACTACACCCTTAGCGAAGCGAGAGCTTTGGACTACGGAAAAATCGGTAACAAGCTTCCTCTTGACGTAGTCGAAGCTTGAGATGTACGTGTGTGTGGGTGAAAAAAAAACCCTCGATCATTCTCACTTGCATACCAAACAACCATCCAATCCCCGTTCGCACCAAGGCACTTTTCTCTGCACAATCGTTGCTCGCCTCGTAGGAACTGTCGCATTGAAAATATGACGTTCAATCGAGAGGGTCGCGGATATTTTTCTTTTCACAATGCGCAAATAAATTTACCATTTTTTTTTTCATTTTCGTCACATCTGTAATTTAAGCTTTTCAATCGGTTGATTTTGCATAGAAAACGTAGTTTAATGCACGGAATTTCAAATTTTCATCGAACAACACACTGAAATTTATTATAAATTATAAAGGGTGTCCAAAAATTCACGCAAGAAGTAGAAATTGTAAATTTTTTATTGATTCATAAGGTATACAGGGTTATGTATGGGATAGCATATGCATTTGTTTCTCAACAATCACTCGTGGATTTTCTGAAGCCTAAATGCGACAATTTTGTCGATTAACAAAGCCATCAAGCTGAAAATGAGCGTCATCGCTGAAGATGATTTTGTTCGAAAAATCAGCATCCACTTGTTGTTGTTCCATAATCCATTCAACGAACTCTCTTAGCTGTGCTTGATCAGTAGGCTTCAGTTCTTGAGTCAATTTAACTTTGTTACCATGAAGATGCAAATCTTTCGTGAGAATACGCTGTAGAGAGCTTCACGAAATGTCCAATTCTTGACCACGGTGCCGAATTGATGTTCCTGGACTCTCAGCAACAATCTCACGAACTGCTTCGATGTTTTGTGTTGAACGACTTGTTGAAGAACAGCCAGAGTTTCTAAGATCACTAATTGAACCAGTCTCTCTGCATTTTTTAATTAATCTCTTCACAGTTGATGAAGTTAAATCACTATTCCGACCATATTTTGTACGAAAATTGCAAAATGTAGCTGCCGAACGTTCATTATTTAAAAAATATTGCTCAACAAAGAAAACGCGTTGTTCTTTCGTGTAGCGCTCCATTTTTAATAACCCTGAACTGTCAGCTGTCACGCTGTCTTCTTTTTTCGTTGGCAACACTTTATCGCACAAATGACGCAAAATTCAAATCTTGTGTGAATTTTGGGACATTCTTTTATTATATATATTATTTTTTTCAAAAAGAAACATTTAATTCCGAATTTTGATGGTTCGTTCAGATAAATTTGCAAATTTGTTTCGTCACGTACACACGAACCTTATCCCGTTGCTCGTTAGAACCACCACAAAAGCAGTTCTATCTTGTCAATGTTGGATAATTCCAAACGGATGTTGCAAGAGAAAAGAAGCATGCGGGCGGTTTTAATTATCGAAGTATCGCGTAAAGTTGCTAGGTGTGAAAAATCGACGTCAGCTAGCTCGGGTGATCCAATAGACTCTTCTTTATTTTTTCTTCTTTTTATAAATTTTGCTCAAATTGACCTCCTTTGCTCAGTATACATGCAACAAAAGTTATTTCGTGTTATTAGAACCACAAACAAACAAGTTATGACGATTCAAAGGCAAAATTTCGGGTAATTAAGAAAAAACGAAAAAAAAATCATATCTCAATTACCGCGACCCTTAGCACATAGGGTCTAAGGGTGAAAAAACCAGCAAATGACCCCTCCAATCCCTCAAAAAATTGTATCGGTCCATGCGCCAAACACCCTGCATACAACAACTGGCAAAAAAATGTCAAGGCTGTATCGTTCCTAACACAAAAGTAGGCGACCATTTATTTCGCAGAGTAATATATAAAAAAAAAAAAAAAAACAAATCCCTACAGCTGAGGAAAAAAAACGTGCATTGCCCCTCGTAAATTGTCATTATCCACAAAGCTCCGCGATTGCTCAGCTTCCTCGCAGAGAAAAAGTAAAATTTCGAGATAAATTGTATCACGCAAAAGACCCTCATTCGCATTTGAGTATGACGATGTTACAAAGTAAAATTCAATTAAAATTCAAAATTCTTATTGGCAGTATCACAGCGATTTTTAATCGTGTGAAAAAATCATTTCAAGTTGCACTCGAGATTGCTATCTTTATTTTATCTTTATATCGTAAATCGATGAATCCATTATCAAAAGCAAACATATTAGAAGGCTAAAGCAATTCAAGGATGCACGCAATTTGTCCAATCATGATGTAGTTAAGGTAGTTATCGCGCGATTGACGTCGGGAAATTATCGAGACTAGCTCGAGCTGCGTGTCACGATATTCTAAATCAATCTATTTATTATTAAATATTCTAAATTAATTGCTTTAGCTCACAATATTCCAAATTAATCTTAGATTTTTAGAATATTCGTTATTAAGGATTTTTAGTAGTAAGTAACAAATTAAGGGGCTATTCTACTGTGATGGTTCAAAAAATAAGCTATTTTTGATAATTTTTTTTTTTTCGAAAACTGTTGCATGTACCGATACAAACTTTTCTTTTACTTGAGGCCTTGGGCCACTCTAGGATTTTTCAAAAATCCTTTTTTTTTGTTAAAAATGTATCTTAGTACCTATAAAATTATATTCCAAAAGATTATGGGTGTGAAAAATCTCTAAGTACTCGATTTTCGAATTCTAGCGCAACCTCTCTTGATTCGTGTCGTGACTTTCTACTAACTTTAAACTCGTTTTACTCAAAACTACATTTTTCATGTCGGCCGGACTCATAACTCAAACAATTTTCAACCAATCACTTGAAATTTTAACTGAATATTTAGAATTACATTTTCTGAAGCACTACGTAAAATTTTTTTAAATCATATTGCATAGTTCCTTTTTTATAAACAATTTTCTGACGATTTTCTCATGGCATTTTATACTTTTTGTTTTAGAAATACGCCATTTTGACAAAAAACAATATATCAAAAAAATCCTACGTACTTCTATAGCTATTCTTATATATAATCGAAAAAATTTTAGTGTCTCATCATAACTGAAAAATTATAGGAGCTGTTGGTCCAGCCGTTGACCTTCCAGAAATAAAGGCGTCATCGGAAAAATGCTGCACAGTCGTCATTTTGACATATATCGCTGTGAAAAAAATAATTTTGTATAGTCAATTACGTGTATAATAAAACCTCTATTTTATAATTCCGATATATCTTATGGTTTCGTTAAAAAAAAATCACAAAATATTCCCTTTTTTTTGCCTCTAGAGATACTATCTGCGAGATAAGAAGGCAAACATCTCCTTGTGTCAAAAAAAGTTCTTTTTTAATTGTAAATTTTATAGGCACGGTATAGACGATCAATTTAAAATTTTGAAGGTTCATTCAGCATATGAGAAAGAATTTACTGTCTAAATTTGAATCAAATGGTAACACTCCACCAATTGTCCCAAAACTCCTCAAATTTACAGTAGCTACGAAGCCAAAAAATACGACGAAAAAAAAGGAGAAGATTTTTTTTTATAATAGAAATTGTGGTGTTTTATACAACAAGAACCTTGGGTTTACAAGAGAAACGATTAAGCCGTGTGAAAGTCGATTTCCCAAGGATAGCACCGTGATAATCGAGTTTTCACGTTGGCGTAAAATTAATTACGTGCCCTGCCAAATCGGAAATCCATCCATCGGATGACACGAGAAGGCATGCCACATACCCATAAAATCATTCCTGAGAGTGTGCTGTCGCCTTATCGCAAAGTCCTTGCCAGGAAAATTTGTTCCGACTTGCTAATCGCGCGTCAAATTCAATTATCGCTTCTCACAGAAATTTTCCGCTCCTATATATACGAAACAGAATAATTCAATAATTACACTCGGGAGACCCGTCATATGCACGGAAACATTGAGCATTATGACCTGTCCAAAATGTTTCGTCAACATTATTATTTTAATGACAACACATCAAGTTTAATTCCCTGGATCTTTCGACAAATCACAAGTTGTTTTCTTTTTTTTTTCATTTATCAACGAAAAATTTAATATGCGAATAAATTTCACCCTACTACACCAAGAAGCTTCGCTTTCGACAATGAAATCGTTCGGACAGGTTTCGTATTCGATCCAAACGTATTTTTAATCCTTCGCTGTCACACGTTCTAGCTACAACACGCTGGTCACAGGGGGGTCGCAATGACCCCAGCCATGTTTAAACGATCGCCACGTTGGCGGTATCGTTCCGAATGACTCATAAAAATTCAGGATATTAATTGGAACATTCAAGAATGTGACATTCTTTTAGAATGTGACGGTTTTTGGAACAATTGCAAAATCGTGTGATCGACAGCCTGAAGAGTTTACGTTAAGATACGATTTTCACGCTCACGCATCAAATCAACATGTTTTTCCTTCATCAAGCCAAGCAAACGTAGGGTATAATTTACTTGATAAATCTTGAAATAGTGTAAAATCATTTTTTATTCAGCAATCCAACAGAGAGTCAAATTTATTTCAATTTATTCGCAAATTAATTTCCGGTTATACGATTTTTTGACATTTGACATGCTCAGGATTCAAGTATATTTTATTTCTACTTTTTATCACAGATTATATCCGATGAATCCTGGATTTCTTGCTCGATTGACCGTCGGCTGCCGAAACCACTCAACTTTTCTCATCTTTACCTCTCGTCCGTTGAACATGTTTCATTTTTCACTCGGCTTCCGGCAACTCTTTCACCAGACTTCGCGTTCGTAATCATATTTTTTCTTTTCTTTTCGTTCGTTTTATGCCGCGTGAAAGAGGCGAAATGGGAAGTTCATGGCTTCGTGCCACTCGAGATTTGGAAACGTGCCAAAAATCCGAACCTCCGAAATTCCTCGCTCTGGGTGTCGTAATGCATATCTATATATTTATATATCTTCAGATAAGTGTACGATTTAATGCACCTTTAATTCCACGTAACGCGTGCAATTAACACTTCAGGTTCAATCCGAGCCTAGACCTCGAGATGTTCTAGGCATTTTGGTAACAAATCCCGACCACGTCTTATCAATCTAATCAATAAACGTTTTGCCTCGTCACGCAAGATAGGCTCCCGTGCGGAGGAAATTCCTTCAATGTTCCAAGCAGCTAGATAATTCCTAGTTACAATTCTCGTCACGAATAATAAAGAAAAATGAACGTTTATTATATAGTGTAACAACCGGTTTTTAGTTATATTTATAAGTAGCTTCTACTCGCAATTTGTGTTAAAATATCCCTTAATGGATTATTTTTTTTTTTATGGCTGTCATACGTCATTCAAAATTTAGTAAAATATGTGACATTATATTTGATTATATTCTATTCTATGAGAATTAAAATTTCATCATTAGATTTTTTTAAATATTACAATTAGAAAAATATTTGACGTTTGAACAGAAAATTTCTTCAATTTTTCTAGTGTTTTTGGAAGCGCTGTATCTGCGTGTAAAATGGTCGTATCGAGATGAAAAAAAAAGCATTTTAAAGCCTCAAGTTTCTAGTTTTTAAATCTTGTAGTAAAAAAATTTTGTGAGCTACGGTTATCGCGTAATTATAAGAAATAGCGCGAGACAAAAATTTGCCAAATTTTTTTGTTTTCTTTCAAGGGTCCACCGGCTCGGGAAAATTTGTTTCGTTTAAATCAATATATGTAGGTCAGTTAGTTTGTTTACTCAGCGTCAATTTAATTTTTTGTTGGTTTCTCTACGTCAATTTTTTGCTGAGATATCCAACTTTGAATGAAAAAGGATCCTTTTGTCTTTGATCATCGATATCTCAGCAACCAATTATCGCACAGGGAATTAAAGGGCAGTTTTGAAAACTTGAATAAATTTCGTGCAAGACCCTTTTATTGATTTAAAAGAAAAAACATTTTTTTCACCGTTGACATTAATTTGAAAAAAAGTACAAAAAAGTGACTTTTTATGGTTTTTCAGTGAATCTACCACGACTCTAGAAATATTAATGAAAAGACTAATGTTGGCATTTTTTTTTCAGGCCTTAGGCCACTCTAGAGGCATAAAAGGGCATATTTTGTGATTTTTTTTCAGCGAAACCATAAAATAAATCGTAATTAAAAAATAGGGGTTTTATTATACACGTAATTGACTATACAAAATTATTTTTTCACAGCGATACATGTCAAAATGGCGACTGTGCAGCATTTTTCCGATGACGCCTTTATTTCTGGAAGATCAACGGCCGGACCAACAGCTCCTATAATTTTTCAGTTATGATGAGACACTAAAGTTTTTTCGATTATATATAAGAATAGCTACAGAAGTACGTAGGATTTTTTTGATATATCGTTTTTTGTCAAAATGGCGCATTTCCAAAACAAAAAGTATAAAATGCCATGAGAAGATCGTCAGAAAATTATTTATAAAAAAATGAACTATGCAATATAATAAAAAAATCTTAAGTAGTGCCTCAGAAAATGTAATTCTAAATATACAGTTAAAATTTCAAGTGAATCGGTTGAAATTTGTTTGAGTTATGAGTCCGGCCGACTTGAAAAATTTACTTTTGAGATAAACGGGTTTAAAGTTAGTAGAAATTCACGACATGAATCAAGAGGAGTTGCGCTAGAATTCGAAAATCGAGTACTTAGAGATTTTTCACACCCATAATCTTTTGGAATATAATTTTATATGTACTTAGATACATTTTTAACACAACAAAAAAAAAACAGAAAAAAATCGATTTTTGGAAAATCCTAGAGTGGCCTAAGGCCTTAAGGTGTTCACTTCGCCCAGACTTCCCCTACAGAAAAATGTCACAGAAATACTCTTATTAATTTATGCCTTTAAACCCACAACCTATGAACGTTCATCATTTGGATTCTATAAATCGATATCTTGAAATGTTTTTCAATTCCGGGGAATCGAAAAAGTACGAGGGGTTCGTGCCAAGTTCGTAGAATATATATATATATATATATCCCTCTTGGCCCTCTTATCCAATCTCGTAAAGAGTCTCGATCCGAAATGCCTGAAAACCGACGTAAACTAGATGAACCTCATAAACTCAGTGAAAAACAGTTACAATGACAGTACAATTCTTTTGATATTAACTAGATGCATCTATTTGATTTTTTTTAAATTGGAATTAACTAGTTTTTTCGTGAAATCAAATTTTTTCCTATTGCATTCCATTATTAAAAATATTTATTTTCAATATATTTATTCATTCAAATCAAGATCTATTTAATATCGTCTAATAACTATTTTATTTATTCCTAATAAATCTGTGATGTCGTTTTATCTTCTAGTATAAGACAAAAGAGAGACGGAAAAATGGTACACGATTCAGACTCTCGAAAATCTCATTGCTTTGTTTTTCATTAACCCTTAAGATAATTTTTTTTTTTTTTGCAGTTTACTAACTGTGCACAGAGGATTGACTCAAACGTTCAATTAATCATTGCAATTGCATGTGTCGTAATGCATAGATTCGTAGGCGCCAGTTCCTCATTATATCGTGCAGTACGTGTACGTTATAATTTATGGTATGCGATTAGGATAGCAAAAGGATATATCTCTCTCTCTCTCTCTCTCTCTCTCTCTCCATTTATCTCCCTTTATCTCGTACGCGCATGTCATCGAGAGTCATTATCAAAGAAACTCGATAGCGTGTGCTTCACAATAAGTGGTAGATCGAAGTGAAACGTTCACGTCTTCGAACCTGTACGTGACATCATATTTTTCATCCTTCAACCACTTGCAAATTTTTTTCTTTTTTTTTTTTCATCAAGAATGCCTCCTCTCAGCTACTGTCACTCGCACATCCAATGTCCAGCGGACTTTCAACAGCTATTTTCGTATTAATAATTTATCGAAAATTATGACAATTATTATAATTATATTTTAACGAGGCATTAATATTCAGCAATGTGGAGTAACGAATGGTTCGTGAGCTCGTCCATGCACGAACAATGTCTACTTTAGAGTAGAACGGGGGCGGTATAACTTTTGCCAACTTCATGAATTTATTACGTCAAATCATCTGTTCTTCTTTTTTTTTTCTTATTTTCCTGTCATTCTATACTTCTTTCGTCGCATCCCTCGTGAAAGGCGCTCATTTTCGTTCATCCTGTTTGGTAAGAAAGTACTGTCACACGCAGGAGGCAACGTTGGAAGGATATTTTAGGAGAAGTAAAAAAAAAAAATGCTACGTAACTTTGATCGAAGCCTCTTCCGTATAAACGCGAGTTCTATCTCGTTCAGTTCCTCTCATATTTTCCCTCTCTCCTCTCTCTCTCTCTCTCTCTCCTCTCTCCTCTCTCTCTCTCTCTCCTCTCTCTCTCTCTCTCTCTCTCTCTCTCTCTCTCTCACTCTCTCTCTCTCTCTCTCTCTCTCTCTCTCTCTCTCTCTCTCTCTCTCTCTCTCTCTCTCTCTCTCTCTCTCTCTCTCTCTCTCTCTCTCCTCTCTCTCTCTCTCTCTCTCTCTCTCTCTCTCTCCTCTCTCTCCCTCTCTCTCTCTTCCTTTTTTACTCTTTTCCCCTCCATCTCTTCTAATCACAGCACAAAATGAGCCCTCTTCCGAGCTGCATCTACAGCTGGCGGAAAATTGCTCATCATCGCAGTAGTCTTCGTCGTCTTCAATGGATTTTCTCCGTTCCCAACGAAGAGGAAAAAAAAAACCAATATCGATTTTAAAAAAACATATTCCTCTCGCAGTTGCAATATTGAATGAGTATCCGGATCTGGCAAGACTTTATTCAATTTTCAATACAGAAAACTATACATTTTTGTGCAATTTAGAATGAAAAAAGTGCACCAAGTTTTTAATTCTTCGGACGAATCGGAAAAATTCTTAAATATGCCTTTTATTATTTGGTTCGAAGAATATTTATACCGAGTTTCATGTTGATACACGCAAGAAATACAATTTTCCATACAAACTTTTACACCCCATTGCACCCCCTTGAGAGTTGATTTTCGAAAAATTCGTTCTTAGTGCACCTCCACACTGTCTAAGAAACATGTCTTCTAAATTTCATGTTTCTACACTGACAGCAAAATTCTTTTGATATTTACTAGATGCGTCTATTAGATTTTTTTAAATTTTGAATAACTATATTTTTCGTAAAATCAAATTTTTCCTATTGCATTCCATTATAAAAAATTATTTATTTTGTATTCATTTATTCAAATCAAGATCTATTTAATATCGTCTAATAAATATTTGATTTATTCCTAATAAATCTGTGATTTGGATTCATCTTTGCCAATTCATTGCTTTGGCAAGCCAATTTCATGGCTTTGTTTTTCTCGAAATGTTATTTTTCAAAACGGTGTAGACTCTCAAACGAAGAGTTTTCAAGCTAACCGTCTCAAATTTTGACACAACATTCTTCACGTCATTCTTTATCTTGCTATGAAAGCTTTTTTTTAAATCTTCATATCGTTTTTAACGAAAAACTGTCGAAAAAAATATGCTAAATTCAACACTTTTTTTTCAAACGGCCGCCATTTTGTCAATTTCGGTAAAAAAACAACCTCCATAGCAAGATAACGGCTTTCATACTGATTAATAATCTTTTCACAAATTTTGTTTGAGATAATATTTACGACCACGACCGTGTACACCGTGAAAAACTCCTTTTTTTCGAAAACATTTTCAACCATTGAAACAAAATATAAGGAAAATAAAAATAAACGTTTAAAAATTTATTTTCTGTTCTTCATGAGTGCTTTGAATTTGACATAAAAAAATCAGACTGATTAGAGTATTTTAAGCATCGAAAAAAAAAACCGCGAAAATCAGCAATTTTTCGACCAGTTACACTGTGATGATTCCTAAATAAAAGGCACGACGATACTTTTCTTTTTCTTTCTGAATAACAGCCTTGTTAGTGAAAAAAAAAAACGAAAAATAATTTAACTTTTTTTCGACCGCTCTTTTATGTCATGAACCTATATTTCTTTCTCGTATTCATGCGATGTATCGTGTTTTATCTTTATTTATTTAATTTCAATCTAATCTTTATTTATTTAATTTGAATATATTTAATATTTAAAAAGAATAGCTTGAACTAATAAAAAAAAAATTGAACCAAATAGTGTCATAGTAGACCGTGACACAAGGAAAAAACCTATTCGATTTAAATTGATCATATTTAAATAAAATATTATTTTTTGGCAGTGTATCTTCATGGGTTTAGGCTGTGTGTCTATATGTCAGTCAGTCATTCAGTAAGCTAGCTATAAGTAATAATAAGTTTCAAACTGAAACATATAAAACTGTTAGCTGAAGCTAACAGTTTTATATGTATAAAATATTTGTACTAAACCAATATAATATTGCGATGAGTCTATAAAATTATTGGTTTTGGACAGAACCATCCTTGAAAGTATCGTTATACAAACATGCTTACACTAAACCCTTCGTGGTCACACTTGGGTCCATTCCACCAAGTAAGTTTTCAAAAAAGTATTGTGACCAAACTATCCGTCCGAAGTGGTTCAAAAAATTACCGAACATACTTTGAACTTTCCAGATGATGTACGAAAAATTTATTTATAAGAAATAAAATGGCGACATGTTAAAAAAAATTCATAAAGAGATGAAAACGCAAAAAAAAACACTTTTTCGTTCAAAAAATCATAGTTCCGTGAGTTTTCAATATTTTTACCTAAAATTTGGACGCGATACTCCTCAGATATGCTACTTTTGGGAAAAAATTAGTAGCATAGTGCGCGTTCGAAAAAAGATATTTATTCCGACATGTAAAGAGGGTAAATGTTATGGTATGAGGATACTTCAAACTCAAAAGAGTCCAGGTAAGACGACGAATACAGTCCCATTCGAAGTCAGAAACTATTATATATTTATGTCAAAAATTGATCGACGGGTCGTATCTACCCAGGGTAACCACGAAGGGTTAACGATGATTTTGAACACATTAACGCTTCCATAGTGGAACACAACGAATACGGGTGAACGCTGCAACCAAACGAAATTCGGCTCGAGAGGATATCGATTTATAAAGAAAGAAAGAAAAAAAAAAAATGTATGGTACAGTTAGGCTCGTCCCGTTTTCCTATCAACGACGAGCAGCTGTGGGTCTGTGACCGAGTGGCCATCAGGTCATTGATAGGCGTAGCGTGTGTTCCTCCCGCCTCCGAGGTTAAACCTAACAACGGCGCAGATCCAACCTATCCGCGAGCAATGCGCATTGCATAACTATTCCTCGTGCGTTACTCACGACAGCTGTCCGTCAATCGATCAGCAACTTTCTCATTGCATTCTCTCTGTACACGTACGCTCTATGCGTGTAACCGTATCTAACCGTATTTCACAATAAGCTAATTCAGCGATTGCTTTTACAAAGTTAATTAAACTCGAACGACCAGCTGGATACGTATCGAAAATCCTATTTTCAATATAATAGGTTAAAAAGGAATCGACGAATATAAAAGAGGAACAAAAAGTCATTGTCGAATTTCGTTCAATCAGCATGGGTATACGTTTCACTGGATGATCAACGTCGAGCCATCGAGCAGCAATTTTATTAACGACATATTACACACTGACAGAAAAATTCTTTTGATATTAACTAGATGCGTCTATTTGATTTTTTTAAATTTGATTTAAGTAGATTTTTCGTGAAATCAAATTTTTCCTATTGCATTCCATTATTAAAATTATTTATTTTAAATATATTTATTTGTTCAAATCAAGATCTATTCCTTTCTCGTATTCGTGCGATATATCGTGTTTTATCTTTATTCAGTTAATTTGAATCTGATATTTATTTAATTTGAATATATTTACCATTCAAAAAGAATAGCTTATACATATAAAAAAAAATATATTTGAAACAAATAGGGTCGTTGTAGGCCGTGAGACTAGAAAAAAAAACTTATTTGATTTAAATAGATCCTATTTAAATTAAATATTTTTTTACAGTGTACAAAAAGCACATTTTTTATGATTTTGAAGTTTGCATCGTTGGAATATACCGAAAAAAAAATTCTTTTTAATTGTTAAAATTTTCTGTTGACCGATTTAGCCTGTTAAAATCACTCAAACGTATTTTCGTATTTTTATTAGACATTTACGACCTTAATTTGCAGAAAACAATGCCTTAAATAATGATAAAAAAAGACGACAAAAATCATTGCAATGCAACTATGCAAGCTTTAACGTCATCATTTTCGTTGTCTTTAGAAGAAAATACACTGACAGAACAATTCTTTTGATATTATATGTATGCGTCTGTTCGATTTTTTTTATTTGAATTAACTAGATTTTTCGTGAAAACAAATTTTTCCTATTGCATTCCATTATTAAAATTATTCATTTTAAATATATTTATTTATTCAAATCAAGATCTACATCGTCTAATAACTAAATGTTTTATTTATTCCTAATAAATCTGTGATTTGGTTTCATCTGATAGTATAAGACAAAAGAGACAGACGGAAAAATGGTATACGATTCAGTCTCTCCAAAAATCTCATGGCTTTGTTTTCATTAGAAGACATTTGTAACATTCTAAAGTTGAGAAAAAGGGTTAGTCTTTCTAGACATAAATAGTCGCGCTTGTTAATAAAAGGCACGACGATACCTTTCTTATTATTTATTTTTTTCCAAATAACAGCCTTGTTAGTGAAAAAAAAAAGAAAAATAATTTAACTTTTTTTCACCGCACTTTTATGTCATGAACCTATATTCCTTTCTCGTATTCATGCGATATATCGTGTTTTATCTTTATTTATTTAATTTTAATATATTTAATATTCAAAAAGATTAGCTTGAACAAATAAAAAATTATATTTGAAACAAATAGTGTCGTAGTTGGCTGTAAGACAAGGAAAAAAAACCTATTTGATTTAAATAGATCCTATTTAAATTGAATATTTTAAAATTATATTTTAAATATAATTTTTATATAATATAAAAAACATAATAAATTAAATATATGTAAAAATGAACGCTTACCGATCCAAGATTGACAAATCCATTTCTCGCAGCGACGCGATCAGCAACGATTCTTTCCGCCGGATTTTTCATCTTCACGAGGAACGCATTGGTGAATATTTCCGTTCTCGCGTCGACCTCATGACGCGAGCAAACGTCTTGTAAAAGTACAATCGCGACGAATATACCGAGAATCTTGACAATTGTGCTTTGTCGCATTGCAAAAAATTTCCGCTGCTTTTCGATATTTACACTTCTCGTTGTCGCAATACTTTCCAAATTATTACGTATAATTGCGTTGACGGTGGAAGCCGCGGGACATTCGATTGATTTTCCTGGCTTTCCGAAAGGGCTCGTGCTCTTTAATCTCATGAACGATGATGTCGAGCATGAGTTTTTGTAAATTCGCGCTTTTTTATCAACGATCACACGTGCTGTCCCCATGCTCGTCCGAGACCGACTGATCGTATGAGATCCTCTAGCTCTCGTATAAATCTACCACCAAGCCACCAAAGACAAGTTTCACCCCTCTCTCTCTCTCTCTTCACCACCCCCGTACGCCACCCTCAGTAGCCACCTGCTCTCATCCCTTGCCTCCCTCTTTCTTCCCCTCTCCCCCTCTCGCCTCTCTCACTCTCTCTCTCTCTCCCTCTCTCCCTCCCTCTCTCTCTCCCTCTCCCTCTCCCTCTCTCCCTCCCTCTCTCTCTCTCTCTCTCTCTCTCTCTCTCTCTCTCTCTACAACCCTCTTCACGTCGTTGCCTTTTCCGTTCTTCGTGAATGGACGATAACAAGTAGAGAAACAAACGTACGGTCAGCCTGACACACCGCGACGTTAAAGTTACGCATATATCTTAGAAAAAATTAATGCATTCTCCTCGTCGTTTTCTCAAGACAAGAAACAAGGCAGTAGAATTCGTTCATCCGCTACTCCACGAACGACCATGTCCATCAGCAGGACGCGTCATGCACGGAACTCAGTGATTTGGCATCATTCTTATGCAACGAAAGTTCTTTTTTGTATTTTTAATTCAATTGTTTTTTATTATTTTTACGCAATCTCTTTTTTTGAGTAATGGTTTTGGAGTAATTTTTTTTTGGAGTAATGGTTTCGGAGTAATCTTTTTTTGAGTAATGGTTTTAGAGTAATTCTTTTTTAGTAATGGTTTTGAAGTAATTTTTTTAGAGTAATGGTTTTAGAGTAACTTTTTTTGGCGCAATGGTTTTGGAGTCTTTTTTTTTTGAGTAATGGTTTTGGAGTAATTTTTTGGAGTATTTGTTTTGGAGTAATTTTTCGGAGTAATGGTTTTGGAGTAATTTTTTTTTGGAAAAATGCTTGAAGAATTTTCCGTAAGCAACAGTCTGACAAGAAAAATTAAAGAAATTAATAACTATTAATTTTCATTGCATTTCAACGATGCAAAGTTCAAGTTCATGGCAAACCCTGAAAACTTCTCCCTGCTCTCCTCATCGTGTGTGGAAAAGATATTCTTCTCGTGAAATGGAGAAACACTCAACGATACGAGAAAATGAATCCATTGAGACTGTCGACCTAGCAGTGCACGACTTTTTGCAAAAATTTGTATATTTTTTTTCATTTTTTTTTTTATTATCCTTTTTTTTCTTTTCTTTCTTTCAAACAATATTTCATTTTGGCAGATTCGCAAGCATCTATGGAAACGATTACGTTTATTGAACTCAATTTTACTACGGCCACGTTAAAATGTGTGGTAAAAGATAGGACAAGAAAAAGAAAATTACTCCGCAACAGTTTGAGCATGGAAATTTCCCGCTTGCATTCGCATTGATACGAATACACGTGCAATTGATTCTCGATAGGAACTTAAAAAAAAATGCAGATTCTTACAATAAAAAAGATGTTATTTTCATATTATGTTGTGGTTTTTTGTTATCTTCAATATTCAAATCGCATAAATCGTGCTCGTAAAACTTATAACATTTTCCATATGGTCTTGAAGTTTGGCATCGTTGGAATGCAATGATTATTTTTTTTTCCTTATTTTTTCACTATCGAAAACTACATTTTGTAGACTTTGGTTGTAGATTAAATAAAAAGCCTAAAAAATGTGATCGTCGGATGCTTCGTGTCTTAAATATGTCAAAGAAAATTTGGCAAAAATCAGACAAAAAATATTACGTTAAATTCCAACCATGCAAACATTCAACATCATTTTTCCATCAAGAGTAACTGAGTTTTTGTGCAATTGTGACGAACGAAAAAAAAAAAAGCGTTTTTTCTGACACACGCACTTCGAACGATGGAATAAAAGTATCCGAAGCGTTCGACAGTAGGCAAATTTTCATCCCTTGATTAAACTTTTCAATTTGCCCACATAGCGCACCAATGAAAGGCAAACGCGATCACGCAAAAAACAAATATTTTCTTTTCTCTCTCTCTCTCTCTCTCTCGATTGGTTCCCGAAGATCCATTATTTTATTCATGCCTGGCCAAATATTTCCTATGAAGAAGTGTCCAAATGTTATCTTTTCTCGTCCTCATATATACTCGCTACAGTTATGTTTTGCATGTGTTTTCAGGCACAACTGTATGCTCAAACAGGAGACCACGAACGACAAAAAAAAAGCCTCCCCCCCCCCCCCCCCCCCCGTGTGTGACGTCACCTCCTGTGCCATATTGATTCGCCGACAAAGGGTGAGGGAGAGAGGGGTTGGAAAAGGAAAGCGCGCAAGCGCAGCGGTAACTTCTCTTGGCTTTACCAACGTATAGCTCTATGTACACTGTACTGTATCGTTTCGCAACGTGCACCGATTATGCCACGACCGTGTACTTTGCCAGCTCTCCGTTTTTCAATTTTCTTCGCTTATATTCTCGTTTTGTTCTTTCTGTTCTTTTTTTTTTTTAACGTATACTTTACATGCAAACTCGTTTTCCCCATTTTACCTATCTTATTTTTGTATTTTTCTTTTTTATTTCATCCTCGATCGCGAGACGATTTCCCTCGCCTCGTCCAATCCACATTTCGAACTTGAAGCATTTACCTCGCTAAGCAAATTTCAACTTCGACGCTGTGACTCGTCAGTCATTATTTTCATAAAGGCCCTGAAGCAATTGCCTCATTTTATTCGACCCTGAGATTTCCCTTTTGGTTCAGCGAAATTATTTTTTAGTACGAAGATTTTCACTTATTTTTATATAGTTTTTTTTGTTATACGTACTTTCGATATAAATATTGTATACCCACGTAGAAATTTCAACAGGGTCCGATTCGGGACGCTTTCAGGTTGCCTGACTGCCCTGCTAGGGCACTTATAAAGGAACCCGATAGTGCCCTGATAGAAAGTGTAACGTTCTGTCACATGTGGGCATTATCTGGCTGCCTGATCAGGCCGTTATCCGGTTGCCGGACCAGGCGTTTATAATGCTGCCTGATCGGGTCATTATAATGTTGCCTGATCAGGTCCTTATAATACTTCCTTACCTAGCCAGTACACATACACGCTCGTACACATACACACTCTACAATATATTTATACAAGGCCTAGAATGTATTTGTCAATATAATTTTTATTACGGAATGTTACAAAAAAGGTTATTATCAGATTAATTAAAGATAGTATAGAGATCATTATGAATAATGTTCCATTTATGTTTTATGTTGAAGTGTTTTTATTCCGAACCGCCCAGTTCCGTCCCAATCCTTGGCATTATCAATTACTTTTCTCACGACTTGATCAAAATCTTTTGACGGAAAATAGAAGAAAATATACGCTCGTTCAATTTAAACGTCTGGTTAATTATTAGTTTGTATTTTTCGGACATGAACTTGGTGAAAAACAATGTTTTTTTAGGAATTTAAGCATTAATAACGTATTAAACGTCCATATATATTTTTATGTTATACATATCTTGTTCACACGACGATGACAGATTTTGTACTGTGAGATTTCGAAATACAGCGGAATCTTCTAACACGCATCCGAGTTGCACAACGTTTTTTTTTTCGTCACTGTCCTCAACACCTTTCAAAAACGTAAAAACTTCGAAGATAATATGCTGCTGAATGAAAATTTCGACGTAGGATATAGGAGGTCATGTGCTTTGATGGATTGCTGAGGCAGTTGTAAGGCAAGCCCCAATAGGGCCTTATTAAGTCAAGCCCTGGTAGGGCGATATCCGTATTGCCTGATTTACGGGAGTAAAAAGGCACCCTGATCAGGCCGCAGTAAGGTAGCCTTCTTACTCCCGTACTACGGTTGCCACCGATCCGGTCGACATCCGGCACCGATCAGGCGTACCTCATTACGGCATTCCAGACCGCAGCATGATAGCGGCCGGATCAGTGTTCAGGCTGCCTGATCAAAATTTCCAGTCGGGTACTTATAGTAATGGTAGTCTTTATTATTCCAGGTATATCCCTTAAGGGTGTTTGAATGGAAAACTTCCCCCTACATTACGTTTTCCCTTTCGAAATTACCTTATTTATAAACGTATACTCTACCCGTGCAGAAATATTGTTGTAGATACAGTCCGATTTGGACTAGGACCTTGGTTTTTTCAATCGGAATCCAGTCGGATATTGGATCGGATCCGAAAGCGAAATGTAAGGCTCGCAAATCGGATTCCAGGCAGGATCCTAATCCGAAACTATTGAGGGGCTATTCTACGGCCATGACTCAAAAAATAAGCTATTTTTTAATAAATTTTTTTTTGACAACTGTTGCATTTATCGGTGCAAACTTTTTTTTCACTTAAGGCCTTAGGCCACTCTAGGATTTTCCAAAAACCGATTTTTTTTGTTAAAAATGTACCTTAGTACCTATAAAATTATATTCCAAAAGATTATGAGTGTGAAAAATCTCTAAGTACTCGGTTTTCGAATTCTAGCGCAACCCCTCTTGATTCATGTCGTGACTTTCTACTAACTTTAAGGGGCCAGTCCACTTTGAAAATTTCAAAAAATCGAAAGCAAGCAAGACTTGAAGAAATCGACGATGATGAGCAATCAGAAGGGATTTTGTACGGTGCAGGAATTGCCGATTGAGTTTAGGTAAGAGTTTTTCATAGTATAAACTTCAAACGCGTTTTTCTCGAAACAACGTTTTCAAAATCTAGCTCCATCGTATCTCTAAAACTAATAAACCGATTCTCTTGAAATTTGAACCACATATTGTAAACATGATTCGCAACAAGATGACCCTCGATGATTTTAAAATTTTGATTTTTACTCTTTTTTTGCGAAAAACTGCGAAAAAAAGCGTTTTTTTTTTACTTTTTTCGTTTTTCATCTGCCATTTTTTTATTTTTTGATAAAACTTTATATCCGAGGGTCATTTTGTAGCTGGTGTCATACTGAAACTAATGGACTTTGATTTTTTTGTTTCAGACAAGCCGTTGCCGAGTTGCGATGGAGCTACCTAGCCCACCTATTTTTGAGGCGTTACGTTAAACTATAGTTTTTGTACTTAAAAATGAATAAAAATGAATTAAAATTTTTTTTACATGTATTTCAAGACTTTATTCATCAAGCCCAACAACTTTTATATTCATATCTTTTATAAAATCCTCAAAAAAAAAATCGCGAAAATAGCCTTTTTTTCGTGGCTCAAAAGTGGACTGGCCCCTTAAACGCGTTTATCTCAAAACTACATTTTTCAAGTCGGCCGGACTCATAACTCAAATTTCAACCGATTCACTTGAAACTTTAACTGCATATTTAGAATTACATTTTCCGAGGCACTACGTAGAATTTTTTTAATTATATTGGAGTTCCTTTTTTATAAACAATTTTCTGACGATTTTCTCATGGCATTTTATACTTTTTGTTTTAGAAATGCGCCATTTTGACAAAAAAAAATATATCAAAAACAATCCTACGTACTTCTATAGCTATTCTTATATATAATCGAAAAACTTTAGTGTCTCATCATAACTCAAAAATTATAGGAGCTGTTGGTCAGGCCGTTGATCTTCCAGAAATGCGACGACGTGCTTCACTAGCTCAAAGTGTTCGACTTTGCGATTTTATTACGATAAAACTGAACGATCAGTATAGCTCAAATATTTCCAAAGGCTGCATAACGTATTCGTCAACATCATATAAAAATTCCAGGCCAGAAAGTTGGATTCGTCGTAATGATCGTACCCCCTTAACTTTCCCTTATTGCACACAATCATATTCTTTTCCTTACGATTCGGTCAAGCACCGAACATTTTCAGACGTTCAGCCATTCGTATGAACAAAGGTTGCGCGCATCTTTTGATACTTCTGAATTGCCAAACGAGAACGAGGTCTTTGGTCTCGTGCAGCGCATGACAATTGCCGCAACCTTAGAGCTAAAAAAAAAAACGGAACAGCGTACAGAGGGTTGCAATGGTGTGGTAAAAAAAGTTCACGTTATTATGCGAAGCGAGGAAGGAGTATAATAGAGAAGGCTGTAGTTTGCGGGGGCGTGAGAGACTCGCAGAGCCTTCGATAAGAGACTATGCACGAATGAAAATTTCGTATGCAATATGGCTAGCGAAATACGCCAGCAGGAGGTTGAAAATAAAATTAAAGAAGTAAAAATAAATTGAAAAAAAAAGAAATAAAAACGCAATGTACAGTGTCAAGGGGAAGCCACTGCGGTGAAATTAATTTTCGAATTAACAAGTCGGTACGTGAACCTTCTTGTAGTGAAAAAAAGAAAGAGACAAAATATTTTCCGGAGAGCCAGCACGAGAATTCTCATGAGATTCAAACACGGAATCTCGCGTAAAAATTATGTCATGAGAAAAAGTTCACGGTTTGCCCGCTAAATATTTAACATTCTAATTCCTCGTAAGCAAACCTATCGAAATTTTTTTTTTTCATACAGTGAAAATCGAGATTTTCAAATTGGAAATACGAAAATAGCAATGTTCGATATTTGAACTTTCATTTCGAAGTATTACATAAAGGGAGGTTTCTGCTATGTTGGGCCTAAAAATAGTCCATTATGATACGAGGACGAAAAAACTTTTTATAACGAGTGTGAGTTTGCAGCACGAGCCGAAAGCGAAAAATCAGGTAGACTGATAATATTTCATGACATTTCATGGTTTTTTCAGGGTCGATAAACACCCACAATTACAATGGTGTTATTAGTCTTGTTTTCTTAAGGCCTTATATACGCGATTTCGCCGATTTTCGAAGGCACTTTTCTAGACGCAGTTAAAAAAAAAATGACGCATATATTGACAACATTTTTTTTACAGATCATTTATGCACATGGTTAAGTATATGTAAAAAAAAAAATCTGAAATATCAACAAATGGCGGAGATATAACATAATAAAGCAATGTATTTTTTTTGCGCGCGCGTTGATGGTGAAAGTTCTCGGCATCGATGTGGGTGTCTGAAAAAAAAAGTGAACATATTTATAATTGCATAATGAATATATCTTCAGTGTGAACCAACAATATTATTTTAAAAAAATTATTATAATAAAAATTCGAAACTTAACATTTTTTTACTCAATTTTCTGTCGGTATTTTATTTTTTATATTTTTTTGTGTCATTGAAATTTTTGTTTCTGCAGTTCACACGATAGGTGATGATACTAAGAATATGTTGTAAAAATTCCAAAGCGATCTGAACCTTCGTTCAAGAGTTAGAACTTTCACAAGGTTCAAAAAAGTGAATCGTGGAAAAACGACTTTGAAGTTGGCGGTCGGGCGCGCCGCTCGGTATCTATTATAAATGCAATCTTACCTTATTTAATAGCATAATGGAATTTTTCAATTCTGTAAAGCTTAAAATATTCCTAACCGTTCAGGCTAATGGAATCAAAAATAATTTAAAAATGAATAATTTTGAAATGTTTCGCGTATATAGGGCCTTAAAATATTTTCCCTTCTAGAATGATTTAAGCCTTAAGGTATCGATATATATACCCTGTACCTTAAAAAAGCTTATAATAGTATATTTTCCGAATTACAAATTTGACGTACGATTTTCATTGACCGCCCAACCCCCCCCCCGCCATTTGAAGCTCACGTAATTGATGAACGTCCCCTAATCTTTTCTTCAGGCTCCTTATCCTTGCTCTTTTGAAGATACCCCAAGTAGCGTTTGTCACTTTGAAAAATAAAAATTATTTTACATATTTAATAATCGCGTCAAGATATCTTTTTAAATTTTTATACCTATTTTTTCCGTACAGCAAGGTAGCCTAACCCCTTAAATATTCCTATCATTTAATATTTTGTATTTTTTTTGTCCAAACTGTTTCCGCCTTGTATATCTCTTTCGCTATTTCATCCAAGAATTGTTCCAGCCAGCAAATCGCCCGAGATTTTTTTTTTTTTTAAATATACTTCATCCAATTGTCACATCGAATCAGTTTATCAACGAGAAACTCCAGCCACCGGAGGATAAAAAAATAAACTTTTTCTTCGTTTCACGCTCGAACTGAAACCAGCGAACAATGCTGTGAGATAACGAATGGCTTCGCGCACCGTCCGCTCGTTTCTTTTTGCCCCGTGACTTTTGTTCGTTTACCAACAGTGAAAACTGCGGTATGTGGTCGGCCGTATATCAAAGAGGCGTACGAGAACAACGAGGATTCACCCTGGCACTCGGCCATATATGTGTCTGACCGAATATGCGCACGTTCTACTTTCAAACTTTCACGAATACGTGCATCGCTTCCACGCGCCGAACGAGAAGAGACTACGAGCTCGCAGTGATACAGGTAAATACAAGTCAAACAATTAATTTCTGCTATTTCATCGTGAAAACGATTTTTTTCAAATATTTTCACAATTTCGTAGCTGACTTAAGGGACACCAATAGTGTGACACTTTCAAGAAGTCGATTTTTTTCTTTGCATTTTTCGAGAGTACCTTTGGTATGCCTTCAAGAATAACATACTAAAATTTCAAGTGCGGATCTCAAATTGTTTTTGAACTACAGCGTTCTAAAGAGCAGCTGCTAGTCGGTGAGAAACGCGTGCGTAAGCTGACGGGCCGTCCGTCACCCACATAGAAATTTCAATAGGGTCCGATTCGGGACTCTTTCAGGGTGTCTGACTATCCTGATAGGGCATTTATAAGGGAACCCGATAGCGCCCTAATAGAAAGTGTAGCGTTTTGTCGCTTATGGGCCTTATCTGGCTGCCTGATCAGGCCGTTATCCGGTTGCCGGACCAGGCGTTTATAATGCTGCCTGATCAGTTCATTATAATGTTGCCTGATCAGGTCCTTATAATACTTCCTTACCTAGCCAGTACACATACACGCTCATACACATACACACTCTACAATATATTTATACAAGCCCTAGAATGTATTTGTCAATATAATTTTTATTACGGAAAGTTACAAAAAGGTTATTATCAGATTAATTAAAGATAGTATAGAGATCATTATGAATAATGTTCCATTTATGTTTTATGTTGAAGTGTTTTTATTCCGAACCGCCCGGCTCCGTCCCAATCCTTGGCATTATCAATTACTTTTCTCACGACTTGCTCAAAATCTTTTGACGAAAAATAGAAGAAAATATACGATCGTTCAATTCAAACATCTCGTTCATTATTAGTTTGTATTTTTCGGACATGAACTTGGTGAAAAACAATTTTTTTTAGGAATTTAAGCATTAATAACGTATTAAATGTCCATATATATTTTTGTTATACATATCTTGTTCACACGACGATGACAGATTTTGTACTGTGTTTTGAGATTTCGAAATACAGTGGAATCTTCTAACACGAATCCGAGTTGCACAACGTTTTTTTTTCGTCACTGTCCTCAACACCTTTCAAAAACGTAAAAACTTCGAAGATAATATGCTTCTGAATGAAAATTTCGACGTAAGATATAGGAGGTCATGTGCGTTGATGGAATGCTGAGGCAGTTGTAAGACAAGCCCCAATAGGGCCTTATTAGGTCAAGCCCTAGTAGGGCCATATCCGTATTGCCTGATTTGCGGGAGTAAAAGGGCACCCTGATCAGGCCGTGGTAAGGTAGCATTCTTACTCCCATACTACGGTTACCACCGATCCGGTCGACATCCGGCACCGATCAGGCGTACCTCATTACGGCATTCCAGACCGCAGCATGATAGCGGACTGATCAGTGTTCAGGCTGCCTGATCAAAATTTCAAGTCGGGGAGTTATTATTCGGGCTCTGTCGGCATCGTAATTATTATAATAGTACTAGCTTTTACCCGTGACTTCGTCCACGCCGTTTTCGCATATAAACTTTGATTTTGAACGAAGAAGGATAAGTTGGTCTGTTTATCTATGACTTTTCGGATTTCGCCAACTTAACGCGGGACTCTTTTTTAATGAATTTATTTTTTCGAAAATATATATATATATGGCGTTATAGTTATTACCCGTGACTTCCTCCGCGTGGAATTTATGACGCCGTGGGAGTGTAAATATTTGATTACTTTTCAAAGGATTTCCTTATAAACAATATTTTTTGTTTTTTTTTAATTGGACAGCACCAATATCACCAGGCCCGTGGGCGAACTTATGCGTGAGCAAGCTACGTAAAATTGACCGTGGAAGAAACAATCTTCCCTCAAATCTACGCCAGCGTATTCTAAAGTTTAGCCCTGAGACTTATTTAAAAAAAAAAAACCAAAATTTAAATTCAACCTTGTTGAATTTTGGAAAATGCTAAAATATGTGTTGCATTATTTGCATTGTATTTATGTCAAATTTCAAGTAGAATCGACCAAAAAAATATTGTCTTTTGCACAAACTTTTCCACGCCCGTGCAACCCTGCAAGAAGAGTTTTCAAGCCATCCGTCTCAAATTTTTACACAACCATTCTTCACGCCATTCTTTATCTTGCTATGGAAGCTTTTTTTTTAATCTTCATATTTTTTTTAACGAAAAACTGGCGGAAAAATAGGCTAAATTCGATACTTTTTTTTGCAAACCGCCGTCATTTTGTCAATTTTGATTAAAAAAAAAAAGCCTCCATAGCAAGATAGGGCTTTTCGTACTAATTAAGGGGGGAAGAGCATTTAGGAGGTAAAAAATTAGGGGTTTTTTATGATTTTTTTTTCAGGAAAAGAATATACATGGAAATTTGTAACTTTGTGTGTTTCATTTAATATTTTAAGTATGCAAAAATATATATATATTTTTTTCAATGCAAATTGCCAGTTGTGTACATTGATGTTCAGAGGAAGTCGCTGAAAAAGCTCCCCGAAAATTCGTTATTTTTCGACCCGTTAAACTGTGATGATCCCTTGATTCTTTTCATCCCGCAAACGATATGGTGGACCTTCCAAAAACGTCGACGTTGCACTGTCATTGGACGTATCAACGACTAGAAATATCAGTATCTCTTAATAATAATTGGTAAAACGCTCAACCTACTTTGAAAAAAAAATAATAATATTTCTCAAATGCTTTTACCTATTTTCATGAGGTCTATTCATTGGCCGGATTTAATGAATGTTCATCTTATGTGGCAAAAAGATCTTGATTCTATTCGCGATCGTCCAGAATTTAATTAGCCACGAATACGGTTTTTCGTAAACAAGTTTTAATTTTAAAAAGCTTCAGCATAAAAACTTTTAAGAAATTTGACGGCGTAAATGCATAGAAAACCGTAAAATAAACAGTCCTCATTTTGACGAATAATCGATGTTTATTGTGTTTTTTTTTTCTCTCGAAAAAATGTTCCTTTTTATCCAGAATCTAGTGTTCCTCGACCACAATTTTATATTTTGCATCGCTGAATATTCATTTAAAAAATGTCAAACCCCACCGCTACAGGATGTATGAATTTTTGACATTAAGCTTAAAAAATAAAATCAAACTTACCGTTATAAATTGGTAAATAAAAATGGCGTTGAAGTTTGCCTCGTTTGAAATATAACGATTTCTATTTTCCATTTCCTTCTTGTTATTCATTTATCAAAAATTAAGAAAATTAAGAAAATTAGTCAAACGATTTAACGTATTTTATTCGAGATTTACGACCTTAATTTGCGAATAAAAAAAAATGCTTTTGACAATAATAAAAATAAGGAAATGAAAAATGAACAAACAAAAAATCCTTGCATCGTTCGAATGCAACGAAAGCTAAACTTTTTTGTCCATTGCTCTCGTTTTTTCTTTCGCCGATCTAGGATACGAAAATAACTCAAATGTTTTTCGTCATCCTCATAAAAGATCCACAATTTCAATCTATAAAAAAAAGATTCTAGATTGGAAAAAAAATGTTTAACTTCGTTGCATTTCAACGAAACAAACTTCAACGTTATATGAATTCGGACATCCAGGAAGTATACAGGGATCGATTAAAGGTACGAAATAATCGAAACGACTCGACATAAATAATAATAAAAAAAAATCTCAAGTCACTGACTCAATTATATTACGACACGACTTCTCTGCTCGAGGCTACCATCGCGCCAAACCCATCAAATTAAACATATTAACAAAATCATAACACATATAGGACCAGATGATGGTCGTTTTCACCGTGTCGAATCCACAGCGTTGTTTCGAAGCGGTTTCGCCACAAACGTTGTTCGATGATGCTCCCGGTTTGTGTGTAGAAATATAATATTTAATAAAAAAAAAATCAGTCGCCACGCTCGCGTAGTCTTTGTTCTCAAAAAGCCACGATTGGACACCAATTTCGACCGATCACTGAATGCAGACGGTGAGAAGATTCTGTGTATTTTCAAAATGTGGTAAGACGACGATTTCTTTCTCTCTCTCTCTCTCTCTCTCTCTCTCTCTCTCTCTCTCTCTCTCTCTCTCTCGCTCTCTCTCTCTCCCTCTCTCTGTCTCTTTCACACAGTTCATCTTTTTCTCGCACGTTTCGTTCGAATCAACGACGAAAAAAAAAAAGTGAAACTAACCGGTAAGTTTTAAAGCCTCGTTGTCTCTCTTTGTTTTTAAATCTCTCTCACCTCTTGACGGGTGGTCTGTTGTTCGTAAAATCGGGCAGTAAAGTGGCGGATTTCGAGCGTGCCTGTAATTTCCTCTTCATTTCGAGTTTAATCTTAGCCTCGCGACGCTTTCTCTCGATTTCCTCGGGTGTACAGATCTGCGTTGATTGTGAATTGTTATTCACGACGGCATCTTTAACACCGCTATGCCTCTGTACACTATCGTTTATCATTTTTAATCTATTACCATCGTCGCTTGGTGCGTTTCTGTTAAAATGTTCAATCCCATCGTTACACACGTTGTTCGTTCTTGTTCGTGAATTATTTGTAAAATTGGACGGCGAGGTTTTACGTTGTTGGGCTTTAATCGTGTTATTACTTACGGACGAGCTCTTCGTGCAAAAATTACTTTTCCAACATTTAGCGCCGCTCGTACCAGCGACGCGACTTGTAATTCCAATTGACGAAGACGAGATGGACGACGTGGAGGATGTTTTTCCTTGAACGTTCGTGCTATCGTCGAAGTTCGAGGTCGAGAGACTCTTCGTTTTGAAAAATTTTCTCGACGTATTCAACGTTGTCGCGGATTGCGATTGATTTATCCTCGTGGAATTCACGCCGCTCGAATTCACATCGAGACTTTCATTACTCGTGCTGCGCTGACAAACTTCGTGTCGCGTTCTCGAGTCGATGCTCGAAGTTTGCACGTTCGGGGCTGGTGGCGGCAACAATTTTCTCGCTGCTGCGCCAACGTATTTTCGCGTAGTACCAACACTGTCCGAGGAAAGATTCGCGTGTGGACTCGTGTAAAATTTCCCGTAACGACTCGACGCTTGATTCGTCGGGTTGGTTGTTTTCTCGACGGTTGGATCCTCGACATCGTCGAAGCACACGTCGAGAAAATCGGCGTCGAACGAGTCATCGGGTATTTCGAAAATTTCACTTCGCTGCTGCTGCTGCTGTGTCGTCGTCGTCGTCGTCGTCGTCGTCGTGACATTGCGCGCTTTCGCGATCTGACGCGTTGACACGTTGTTGACGTTCGTGCACATGGATTTCGTGGTGGTCGTTTTATCGAATGAACTTTTCGACTTGTCCGCTTCGTTATGAATCCGTCTCGAGCGCGCACTTCCGGTGTATCGCTCGTTTTTAACGTCATTGAGCCGCAACGACGAAGCATCCGTTTTTTCGGACGTTTTTTGTCCGGTAGGAGACGATGAAGATTGAATCGCGTCCGACGAGTTTTCCTTGGATGCGAGAAAACTCGTGTAAGATTGTTGATGCCAGGAGAAATCCTTGAGAATGGAAATGCCGTCTTGACGCGTTCGTGGCGAGGTCTCGACGCGACAAGATTCAAGCCTTAATTTCTCCTCGACTTCCTGGCTACACTTGACCATCGAGTCTTCGATAGAATCGTCGAAAAGATCCTCCATGCTAGTCTTAGCGACTGAACTTTCTGGTTGATCGGTGGGTGCAACGTTCGTGCTCGTCGCGTCAAGCTTCGTCTCGGATTCCGTGAAATCCTCGATATCGATCGCAATCAATAATTCGTCCTCGTTCACGTTCACGCTCTTGCCATCGAACAATTCTCCAAGACGATTCTCCGTTTCGTCCTTCGTTTTAATTTGCTCCGAGAGTGCCTTCATCTCTGCCGTAAAAGTCTCGAAGCACTCGCGCTGATTGTCGCTTTTCATTAATTTTCTCTTTATCGGCTTGTACAACAGAGGCGAATTCGAATTTCTTTTCTTCTGTAGCAACGTCGTACGCTTGGGCGTACCAACGTGCTGCTGCTGCTGCTGCTGCTGCTGCTGCTCGCCGTTGCTTATGCTCCTTCTAACGCTCGAAGATTTGGCCAACGGGCTCTGCCAGTCCCAAGCAACTTCGTTGCCCCCGTCCTGCGTGCATGGCAACAACATCGGACTCGCACGAAGATCCGATTGATCTTGAGTCAACTTTGCCGAAGATCTCTTCGGTGTGGTGTGAAGCGGCGTCGGCGTTTCTTGACGCTTCGACGATTTCTTCGCACTTTCGTTGTTTGTCTCGTGCGACTGTTCCGCCCAGGCGTCTGTGGAAAAATTCGATCGATCGTTAACATTTGCTTTTTGGTAGCTCTCTGATTCTTGATATTTGAACGAAAATAATGAGAATTTCAAGAATAAAAACTTTGCCGTTTCGGCTTCCTTAAGGAATTATGAGCGCTTTTAGCAGTAATTGTAAAAACGCTGAAATCCAACGATAGTTGTTGGCTATTGGGTGCAATATCTTTATTTTATCGCAAATAATGGATATTGACGAGCTTAAAAAAGTATTTGTTTAGTATTGCGTGAAGAGCAAAAAGTTTTTCTCTTATTTTGCTGAGATCCAAGAAGTTATACTTTAATATAGTACACCATTTTTTCCGAGCTTCTCCATTGGGAAGATGCTGTGTACAGAGAAGGTGCGTCGCGCGCGAAAGATGTTTGCCACTGGAGCGCGGGAGGTCCGGGGGGTGCAACCCGCCGGCAGGGTTAAGAGTCGGGGCCCCTCGTGGGGGCGGATGGACACTAAACGCAGTATTTATATGATTTTCAACATAAATTCCGAGATTATAATGCTTTATTTATTTATATTCTTTGTTTATTTATAACAATACCAATTGTTCCATATAATTACTACACCGAATTACTAAACGATATGTTTTACATAAACTTGTAGCCTTACAAGTCCGAAGAAGGATGAGCCGTATACTTTTAATCCCTCTTCGGCCTTCTAACAATTAAAAGTGCTACTTTGCTCTCTGTCTAGTCGCGCCTATAAGCAAGGAAAACATGGTAGTGGTATTTGGAATACATTTTTGGCTTCTGAGACACCGTTGAAACTATATATTTCCAAGTTACCTCGCCTGACGTTCCTCAAAATTTTCAAATTCGATAAAAACGTCATTTTCGATAACTAACGAAAAATTCTAAGGTCTTATACTTTAGCGGCTTTTCCGAAAAATCGTGCTGTGCGTAGAACACTGAGGTGGGCGGAGGGAACCTCGGATAGATGCGTGGAATCGTGGGGTGCGTACATCCGAGGGGCCATTTTTCGGAGAAGCTGCTAAAGTATAGAATTACCAATTCTAATTTTAATGCAAAAGAAGCGAAATATTAACTTTTACCATTCTCCATATTTTGTTTATTTTGACTCGATAATCCTAAATTCCGTCAATAAAGTATGGCACGGAATGCCTATCACCGCTATATAACAAAACGGCACAAAAAAAAATGGAGATCTGCTACAAAAAAATACTAAAACAGGCTGCCGGACTACCAATATCTATTCCGACAGAAGATCTCTGGCAGATGACTGATGAAAAACCGTTCCTGGTACGCCTCAGACAAATACACCGAGAAGGGTGAGAAAAGCTCCGCAATCACGCATGTCCTTACCTGAAAGGACTGACGCCAGACGACCTACGGCCCTACGACAATCCAGCGGCAAAAAATAATATACTTTGCCCAGTACCGGAACCCGACCAATGAAGTCTACATCATAATAAACCTCATATCATCTCACTGTGAATATCCATCCAATCACCCGACCTCACTAGAAATAAGGAAAATAATGTCGAAAAACAAATACAAACACTCGTAAGTCGAAAGACAACAAGAACCCAACCCATATTTTCACATACGACACACTTACTTTCTATTCCATAATAGTCTAGAGACGCTAGGGACAAGAAACAAAAAACATACATGTAACCAATGAGATCAATAAATACCTATAGAAAAAGAAAGTAATCCTAAATTCACCATTAAATGTTGGCGTCTCGAATATCATAATCTTCCAGATATTTGCAATAATTTTTTTCTCTGTAATTTTGTAAATTTGACCTCGATAAAAAATTCCAAAAGTATCCGGGTCCCGCTATAAAATGCGTGCCGACTGATATACAGGATTGTTTATTTCCGAACTAACCGATCAAAAGACATCGCAACCAAATCGACGATACTATTTGTAAATTAGTCCCGAACAAATGCAAACGGATGTAGCACGACGACCTCGTTCGAATCCAATTACGAGTGTAGGAAATATTCAAAACATTGTTTTTTCAAATCGTCCAAATTTGTTCGCTCGCTTGAGAGAATAAGCGCACCAAAGTTAGGTGGAAAATAGACCCGTTCTTGTCTGAGCTAAATTATAACGACGTTGCGGCGAGCGCGTCGTACATCTGAATTTAGAAAACATTTGTGCATCCAAGTGCGTACATTGAGTCTTAAAGATAAAAATGTACGTGCAGTCTTTTTAATGTAATATAGAGAATTTCGGAGGCGAGAGCTTTAAAAAAAAAAAAAACATTTACACGCGTTGTCACAAGAGTAAAAAATTCTTGTATTGTTGTTTGTAAAATGTGCTCTAAATTCAAGAGTTGAGGAATATTTGTCATTTTTCAATGAATTCTTTATCAACTTTCTGTACACGTCATAATATATTTCGGCACAGTGACGATAAGAGAACTTTTCAACATCTCCGTATGTATAAACGAAAAACAAGCATGACATTAATTACCTTCGAGCTTGTCGACGGATTGATTGTGTCGTTGAAGTTTAAGACTCTTTTTTTTGTTGACACTCATATTTTGGGAAATTCTTATTCAAAAGTCGTTTGTCAGCTTTGGCCAGGTGAAAAGTTTTGAATTCTCGTTTATACGGGTTATGAAGGATACACAAATGTTGGGGTTAAAAACAAACAGATGAGCGAACACGAACGCGACGACGACACGTGAAAAGCGCCGCCGGAATGCGATTACGACGTTGCGCAGAAATTTTATTTTGATTTTAAGTACGAACGGTGCTCGAAAGAGGTCATTGGCAAACATTTCCCTGACAACTGGTTTCTTTTCTTTTCTTTTTTTGTCCACAGAGTAGAGAGTAACGAGAGGGAATGTGTCGGCAGCACGGTCGTTTACACAGGAGCAGACCCCTGACACTGGATCACGGTCTGGAAACTCCAGTGGAAGGGGTAGATAGCTTATTGAAGAGAATTGTTAGTTCACTAGTCGCCACTAGGTTCGTTACGATCAGAATACCCGCGGTGGCGCGGCCGGAGGGGTCAGACAGA